>VUQK01010416.1:68926-90619 GCA_015106715.1 Bujurquina vittata | reverse complement strand
TTTGGTGGGTTTTTGTTTTGTGGTTGGGTGTTTCTCCCCCTTCTAATACACAAGGGGGGTGTGTCAAGAAAAAAATTAATTAAAAATGTATTTTTTTTTTTTTTTTTGTGTTGTTTATATTTATTTTTCAAATAAGTTAAACAATCAGGGGTTCTAGTCATTCAAAATTTTAGTAGCAAAAGGATTTTTTAATTGAAAGTGTTTAATTTGTTCATAATTTGTTTGCGATTAATTAATTACAGACCCTGTAATTAACTCGATTAAAATTTTTAATCGAGTCCCGGCCTTAATTGAAACACATTGAAAATGAGTGAAAAAACAGCCAATGTCCATGGAAAATCTTTGAAAGACTATCAGAAAGCCTGGAGAACTTTCGCTCAAGACCACTTTAAAGTGACAATAAAGTCTGGCTTCTTGGAAGCAAAATTTAAAGAAATTATGTACCAGTTTTTCTTAAGGGGTTTCTTTACTCAAGGTTAAAATTCATTTTAAAATGGAGAAAAATAACTGCAGAATGCACAGGTGTCTGTTTGAATAAGGTTGCACTCTTCTCCTTAATTATATGCCGCCCATTCATGCTAACGTGCGTAGCCCCCCCATAAAAAGAAAAAACAAAAACAAATAACATTTTAAGCCTGAAAGAACCTTTCACTGTATAAATGTTCCCATTTGAAGATACAGAATTAAGTGTTATTTTCTCTTTTTTTATTTATTTGCAGAAGTGGTCTAATTAGTCAGCTAACTTCTACAAAAGACAACATTAAATAATGAAAAGATTGCACAGTATAGCATTACAGGATGATACAAAGGTACCAAGACAAATCCATGTAAGAGCACATACAGTCGTAAACGTACCATGGCAGAAACTCGAGCTCAGGGCTTTTATTCAGCTTTTTATTTAATTTAATATACAGAGAAATATCATAATTGGGAGAACACATGTTTGACAGTAACTAACTTGCACATACTGTACAAAGGTTTCATAAAGCATAAAAGAACATGAGCAGACCAGGGTTAAATATCTGCTAGATGTCTGTCCAATAAGCTGTTCAATTTAAAATAAGATCTACTTTATCCATACATTAAACACAGCCTACAGCAATAAGGCTTAAATAAAATAAAGCAGCTCAGTAAAATCATTTTACTAAAATGCATACACTATGACTCAATTAAATAGAAAAGCTGAACATAATTAATCCAGCAGTTGTAATTCAAAGCAGGAACAATTCCCTGATTCTGTTCTTGTGGGAGTGGCACTGAAATGTTATAGAGAGAAACATCATTTTCTTTACTAAGTATTATGAACATTACTAGTGTTTTAAAGAGTATGAACATATTTTACTTGCAAGATCACAGCGATGTTAACAAGTTCTTTTGTCTCAGGTATCACAGCAGTCTTGGTGATGGCTCATGCTCATAATAAACAACAAGTTCAAATATTATCAAGACTCTGCTTAACAGTGCGCAACCCAGCCGTGTCAGTGGAACGGATAATCTGCAATATTGTCTCACGTACCTGGATACTTAAGCTACGGGCAGCAGTTGCTTGCATGCCTTCCCCCTTTATCAAGGCTGGTCATATCTGATTGAGTTCTACTCCATCATCATGCCACCTTATCTTATTTTTACCCCCTGATAAGCAGGCTGTGTCTGGTACTATGAGATATTCTGGACTTTTACAAGGGTATTTGGAGTACTGTACATGGGTTTGTTATTGCCCAGCACCTCACAAAGCTCTGTGTGGTTCTGCCTCTGTCTGCATGACTGAAATAAACATCACGTCAGGAGGCATTCCCACAGCATTAGGTAAGCTGCCCTTATAGGCCAGTTAATGTCATCCTGGAAGATTTTGGGCACTGAAATACACCCCAGAGTGCACCTCTGTAACATTGCTCCTCTTAAGTTATTTTCATTAAGTGTCTCATCTAATTTTTCACCCACTAGAGACCATCCTTGCATCGCATGGAGCAGCATTAGCAAGGGCATCCCAACTCTCCTGTTTTTCCCTGAAGCTGTTGTTTCAAAAGATGGGAATATATCGTCTGTTGGAGGTACAGTACAGAGTTATTAAAAATACTTTTTTTTTTGAACAGCAATGTAAATCAAGAGCCTATAAAATGTTAATGCTTAGAATATTTTGTTGTGTTATTTGCACAGAACGATATAATTTGGCCTTCAAGATTGTGCGCACAGAAAGCCGCCTGGTACGAGAAATACTCACCAATCATGGATTCCATGAGGTAATGTTCTCACTTAAATCATGCAACTTTAACAGATTAGCCCAAATCTTGTAAAAATACATTGTTTTTTTGCGCCACATGCAATTGTAGGCTACGCTTTACTACTGTAGGTCTGTTATTTTTCATTTGACTGCTGGTGACAAAGCCCGGGAATGCACCCATGGAAAAAAAACAAAATGACCTCAAAACCATTAATCTGGTTTCACGAGGGCACACAATCCCTGTTATTGCTCTCTCCAAGCAGCTACAATTAATTCCCTTTTTATTTCATTTCAATGCTTCTTGACTCCTGCTAACCCATCATCAAAGGCAGACGAGTGTCTACCACAGCCTGGACAGAGCCAAACTTTAATAAGCCTTTATTGCAAACATCTGGCTCTCTCCGGGACACAGACAGAGCGGCCATGTGAATCCTGCCTCCTAACAAATTGTTGGAGTAAAGCAAAAACCGATAAAATAACATGACAGTGATAGAAATCTGCGGGTTGGCATTCCCTTTGAGATCATTACAAAAGTGCAGGTTGTACAGTAGTTGTTCAGGTTAGTGGTTGAGTCTGTTTCTTAGATTCAGCCGAGCAATCACATGTGATGGACATCAGAATATGATGCTGCTCTCGGTGGCTGGAAACTCTTGAGAGCTTACCTCCTTTAATGATCCCTTTGCTGATGTATTTGACTTTGTGCGCACTAAATCAAAATTATTTCATCTGTCCTGTCTGCTCAGTTCAATCTGTCTGTTTTTCAGGTTCACCCAAACAGTAATGACTTCAACCTCATGTGGACAGGGTCTCACCTCAAGCCTTACATACTACGCAGCCTTCAAGACTTCCAGAAGGTCAACCACTTTCCCAGGTATAATAGAGGTTTCAAATATAGAGTGCGTTTCCACCGCTTCCTGTGTTATAAATATCACCGTGTGAGGCAATGTGTTTGTTGGCTTTCACTTGAAACATGCATTTATTTGGGACCGATGCCTTTATGAAGCATGAAATGAATCATACTGTCAGGCCCAGGGTGTTCTGTAACTGTTATGTTATTCCTATATTTGTTCTTCACCACTTCCAGATCACATGAACTGACACGCAAAGACCGTCTCTATAAAAACATCCAGCGAATGCAGCAGACTCATGGCTTCAAAAACTTCCACATTGTTCCTCAGACCTTTGTGCTTCCCGCTGAGTACCAGGAATTCTGCAGTAAGATACCACCCACACATAATCCTGTTCGTCTTAGCGAAGCTATATTTACGACATGTTTAAAGCCATTTTAAGTCACTGAAATTCTCAGTCTTTCCTTTATTCCTATTTTTTTTCTCAGATTGCTTTGCCAAGGACAAGGGCCCATGGATAATTAAACCAGTAGCGTCTTCAAGAGGACGTGGCATCTACTTGGTCAGCAATGTGAGTTAATTTTATTCTTAGACTTCTCTGGCTTTTGATCCTTTAAATATAAGCACTTCACACTTTTCTCTCCTTGCTTTTCTCTTCTCCCCAACTGGTCACACCAGATGGCCACCCTCCCCTGAGTCTTCTGCCACTGCTGCCAAGTGCTTGTTCATAGGAGATAATTGGCTCCCTGGCTTTCTCTCTGTAGTGTTGTAGTCTTTTCCTGACAGTATAAATTGCACTGAGATGAGTCTTGTGACTATTGCACTGTTGCACTATTTAAAATTACACTGACTCTAATTACTTTTTTAAAATTCTAAACTTCAGTTGTCAAAAACTCTCAGAGGACCTCAGCAATATAATAAAAATAATTTGACAGAAAAATTCTTATCAATAAGTCCACCTCACCGTTTGTTTCCGGGCGCTTTGTGGCCATCATCCTCGGGCCTTCAAGGGATGATTAAGGCCAAAAGACTGTGAAGCCTTCAAGCTCTGGAGTAAGTTTGAGTCACAGTAACAGGCCTTTTCTTTTCATTTCTTTTCTTTTCTTTTCTCTTAACTGAATTGTGAACCGTCAGTTTAGTCTTGGTATACTGGGTGCTGTTTGACCCCCAAGTTCATAGGCGATGCTGTTAGTCCTTTCACACCTGTGTTTGAGATTGGTGTGAATGAACTGGTGTGTGTTTATGAATACAGGGAAAAGTCACATTTCTGAAAGGTAGAACGGCGCCAAACATGAGTAACTGAAAGGCCGCATTTTCTTACTTTGTTAATGGGGACAAGCACTGGGACTAGGAAAACTACAATAGCTATAAATCTATAGCCAGCAGAGTGTAAGAATAGGTTAACACTGTGTGGAACCAGAGAGAAGAAAAAAGGCTAATCTCAATGCCAAATGAAGCTAAAAACAATAATACTGACTGTCAGCTTTTCTGTGTGTGTGTGTGTGTGTGTGTGTGTGTGTGCGTGTATGTGTGTGTGAATAAATCCTTCTAATTCATGTTTAAGCATGAATTCACATTAAGGGTAAACCTAGTGGGAGTTAACCATAAGCACGCTGACATAAAAAAGTACCGTGTGAACTCAAACAGTCACTTGGCCAGATGTTATCTAAGTGTGGGGGGTGCACTGATACAGCTGTCTTCGAAGTAAGTATCAACCAGCGTTTCAGACATTAATAAGCTTCGCGGAGTAAATCACACACTTTCAAGGCCCCGGGCTCTTGGAGGAGCTCAGCGAGGTTCTCACCCTTGGAAAACATGTGCACGATTCTTCTTCTTCTCAGGCATTTTTATGAAACAGTGGAAAGAATGTCAGAGCGATATTTGGAGAAAAGAAAGAAATACGTTCATCTTTTTTGTTCTGCTTTTTTCTCTGAACTGTAGCCAGCACCGAGGTTACTCCAACTCCCCCGCCCCCACCCCGTCTCTTCTCAACTTCACCACCTGCAACACATTTCAACCTCATAAATGACCCATCTCCCACCACCAGATTGTGTTTTTATAGGCTGTTATTGAAGCTTGACCTGCTATGACCAGCGTCGCTGAAACTTTTCTTCATCTTATTATCCTTTGATGTTTATGGTTCACTGCAGCGTCTCGTCAGCCACATGGAATTGAGTATTTAATGCAGTTCTATATGAATCACTTGCGATATTGTGGTATTATACTTGTGATAAAATACTGCCTACATTTCTTCTGTGTTCATCACATCTTTTTTTGTGTGTTTTGTTTCTCATCTACAGCCAAATCAGATTTCAATGACTGAAAACATTTTGGTGTCTCGATATCTTAATAACCCACTGCTCATAGATGGTGAGTTGTTACAGAAATAATTTTGCTTTTTTTTGACAGATTTGCACTCAACAGTTTTGTAACCTGCCCTAATTTGTTATTTTTTACAGGGTTCAAGTTTGATGTTCGTTTGTACGTGTTAGTAACGTCATATGACCCTCTTCTCATCTATGTGTATGAGGAAGGCCTGGCTAGGTGAGTGTTTGGAGTTTTTCTGGAACGATGACTAATACAATGCAATCTACCCGCTGATGCTCTTATATAAGATTTTATCATCAATTCATCCGTCATTTTTGCTGTTTATCTGATTCTGGGTGACAGAGGCAGCTCATTTCATGCAGATGAGCAGCAAGTCTTCTCCTAGATGATCTGCTTCCCTCCTTATCTCAGAGGTGTTGAACTGAAACTGTACTTAGAAAAACACAAGTACAGTTCCAGCAAAAATCTCTTTTTCCCAATTTGTTGAATCTGATGTCATTACTTTACAATTTACAGATCATAGCAAAAAGGCATAAAGTCTTCTTTTGTGTGTGTGTGTGTGTGTGTGTGTGTGTGTGTGTGTGTGTGTGTGTGTGTGTGTGTGTGTGTGTTCGTAAATGAATAATAATGGTGTTTTACAACTTTATGATTTAAATAGCTTGTCTAGCTCTAGAAGTGTTTTTAACTTTCCCTACATTTGGACTCTGTGTTGCAGGCTGTTGCTGGCATACAAATTGATTATTTAATGATTTCACTGCAGTTTTCCCACTTGGCAGAGCCATTCGGTGGGTTGTATTGGATTCTCTGGCGGGTCAGTTCTGGCCCTCCAGCTGCATGTTTAAAACCCTAGCTACCCTATTGTCCTATCTTTAACGCTGAACTCAAACAGCATTAGGAGTAAGCTCCTCACCTCTGCTTGTATCCATGATCTTATTCTTTCAGGAATTACCCACGGCACGTGGACATAGGTGAGGGTGGGAGCCTAGATAGACCAGTAAATCACCAGCTTAGCCTTCATGCTCAGCTTTACTACAACAGACCAGTACAGCATCCTCACAACTGCAGACGCTGCACCAATCCCTCTGTCAGTGAGGTGCCACTATCTCAGCACTAAAGACACTGAGATAGTTGAAGTCCTTCACTTGGAGCGGCACGTCCTCAACAATCCGGAGTGGGCACTCCACTTTTTTTTTTTTACATGATATAGAAATGACATAAAATCTCAAATTTTCGGTTACATATTGAAATGGGCCAAAACTAGATGTTCTAAAACATTTTAAGACTAAAGCATAAAAATTATGCTGGCACTTTTCCCAAAAACTGTCGTCACACATGTTTGTTTGTAGTCTGTATGGACTGTGTGGAAGAATATAGCCTCCACTCAAAACATTTTTATTCAGTTTAGGTGCTTTTTCACTCAGCCTCCAGTTATCAATTTACTGCACCTTCTTTGCACAAATAGCTCTCATTCTTATTGTTTTTAAGCACACTTGGCCTCACAGTGTGTAATTGTACAACAATAAGGTGTGTTTCTAAACTGTTGCTGAAATTTTGTATTACAAAAGGAAGCGACTCTTTCCTGAAGTGATGCCACGCCCTCTTTTTTTTTAATATAGATTTGTTTATGTAAAAATGTAGTTGACAGTTTCTAAATTGGCCGTAGGCAGTCCTATGAAAGACTAGTGACCTGTCCTCTTGTCCTATGACGGTTGGAATAGGCTCCAGCCCCACTGCTACCATAAGTTGGATAAGTGGTTAAGAAGATGGATGGATGGATGGATGGATGGATGGATGGATGGATGGATGGATGGATGGATGCTTGACCAACAGGAAACTTATTATTTATTTATGTCATTCTGATATTACGTTTTTATTTTACACTTTGTTTTAATAAAGTCAAGTAAATTTAGTATTTAGCAGGTGACTGTATATGTACTCTATGGGTTTGAAAAGTAGTCCGGCTTTGTTTATTTTCAGTAATAATGCTCTGTCATTTTAACTCATTTTACCACTGTGTGTACTGAGATCCAGCAGGACTTTGTGAAACACATTTGTCTTCCATCAGCGCCCACAAGAGGGCATCCTAAACTTTGCAGACTGCCTGTGTGCGGCGCCTAGCTTTACCCACTTTGAAACAAAGCCCCCTATTGTTTCAGTTGTAGGATGTGCTAATCAAATGTTTGCTGATTGTGACATTGTTCAAAGATCATATCTTACAATGACTTTATGTAATTGCACTCTTGTTATGAGGTCTTGGTGTTGAGGGCATGAATAATTTCTTTAACAAAGAACAGGCTATTATCAGACACAGATAGGTCAGGAGAGGGTTGATGATTTATAGAATGACTGGCTCCTCGCCTCACTCTGATAGAGGTACGTGCTCGTGCTGGAAACAGAGTGCCACTGCCCTCTTATTTGCTGGCTTCATTATCAACTGTGTGCAATAAATCATGGGTCGAATCTTGAATCCCACTTTTATCTCCTGACATTCCATTGCACGTGTTGATATTCAGGTACATGGTGTGTGCCAAAGGAATTCTCATTATTGCACATGTGGCATCCACTCCTCTCAAATACTGCCAGAAACTAATCTCTTCCCCAAGTGCCCCTATTATTTAGTCAAGTGTCTTATGGATGTGGATGTTACGGCAGATAGATGCAGGGAAATAGCTGGATTTGGTTGAAGTTTCTTTTTTTCTTGCGTAAATAAACCCTGCTCCTTCACAGATTTGCCACAGTTAAGTATGACAGGACTTCAAAGAACATCAAGAACACGTTCATGCACCTCACCAACTACAGTGTGAACAAAAAGAGCAGTGATTATGTCAGGTAAGCCCCCTCGGTGATCAAAATGCAATGTGGTGCTGTTACGGGAAGCCCCCCCCCCCCTCCTGACTCATCCATTCATTACAGCTGGAGTGTTTGAAGCTCATTTCTTCCTTTTCAGTTGCGATGACCCCGAAGTTGAAGATTATGGGAACAAATGGAGTATGAGTGCAGTGCTGAGGTATTTGAAGCAGGAGGGGAAGGACACCACATGTGAGTGAGAAACTTCACCTTGTTCTTTTTGTTTTTAATATCCATGCAAAGATGATAGAAGTAACATTTTTTGAAACTTTGTAGTTCACTTATCAAAGATAAGACAGTTTTATCGAATCATATAAATCATGTGGAGTACTTTCAGAGGATTTTTTTAAGATGTAGAACATCCTTTAATCTTTTTTTTTATTGTCTTCTTTTGTTTTACTGTTTCCAATGCAGTGCTGATGAAACAAGTTGAGGAACTCATCATCAAAGCTGTACTGAGTGCTGAGCTACAGATAGCCACCGCCTGCAAGACGTTTGTTCCTCATAAGGCAAACTGCTTTGGTAATCATTTCATATTCTTCGCAAAATCTTTTTTTTTCTCAGCCACAATTGAAACAGTCTAGTCCCCCAAATATGCTTACACCTGCTACAGCCAGTGTGGATTATGGTATCCGGTTGCATTTCCAAAAGAATTTGCACTAGGCTAGTCTGAATGTGAAGGCCATCAGCACAATTGTAGCTGCTCAAGAATTTCTTTTGAATGAAATCTGAACTCTGGAAAAAAAAACAAACTCTTTTTTGCATACTATGCAGAAGCACACACACACACACACACACACACACATACTTAGTCATACATATTACCACACCCCTCACATTTCTCTTCAGTTTCAAATTCATTGTCCAGCAGTTCCTCCATGCAATTTGTCCACTGAACCATGCTGAAGCTGTAGACATTCATTCTTCAGTGTGGAGCCTTCCTGCCTGTTGCTGCCCTCTGACTGGCTGCCGGGTCGTGGAGGGCCTGTTGACTGAAGCAGGAATTTGCTTCCTCTCCTCTGTTGCCATTCAGCCTGATTTAGGCTGACTGTTTTCTTGGCTAGTCTTGCCTAGCAGTGGGCTCGTGTGAACTCCATTTTGGAGCCATTACCCATGTTAGTGTTGGCACTAATTGTCTGCGCTCTTTCTTCGTGTCTGGCAGCCTTTCTGAGATTTTGGGTTTGAAAGCGAGTACGCTGGCCTAGCTTCTCTCAGCACCACTGCCTCTTTTTCACTCTCTTTTTACTTTTCTCTTGCTGTTTCTTCTGCTGCTGTTATGTTTATAATTTGCCCTTTCATGCTCACATTCTCTTTCACCTCTCAGACGTTAGAAAAATAAAGGACTCTGCAGTTGTGACAGGCCTCTTAGACGTAATAGTCCTCTGATGGGCGGTTGTTTGGGCTGTATTGAGCGCATATCAGCACAATATAACCATCAGACATTCGCCTGCATAAAGATGCTATCTGCACCCTGAGCATCACTGCAAAGTTGAAAAAACACACATTAACCCAGGGTGTGAATGTTGACCATGCAGGTATTTACTTACCAAGCCTCAACCTGGCTTTCATACATACCTGAGAGACACTGTAAACAATGTGATGACATATCTTTGGAGAAAGTGAAAAACAAGAATGGAAAAATGGGTTTATTCCTGTTCTCATTCATTGTTTTTGTCAGGCCTGCCTGTATTTTTTTATTGTTTTGTTTGGGTTTTTTTTGGATGCCTTCACTAAAATGTTGTACAGGAGATACATTGACATGAAGGGCCAGACTTGGGATAATTACCTTGCCTTAGTGTATGTAAACAGGACTTTTGCATTAGCAACTGAATCTGATCTTGCTCTAATGTGTAGATTAGTAAGCATTTTGTTCAATTTTACCTTTTTTTCTTCATGGCCTTCATTTAAACTGAACTAAAACTTAACAACTGGTGAGGAGTGTTACCATTAATAGTGTAGAAACCCAACCCCATTTCATGTATAGTTCTACTGAACAACATCAATTAGGTACTCTGCCTTTTGATTAAGACATATGATCCACCTGAGTCTGTTGTAAACATGGCCATTATTGTACTTCATCCATATCAGTTTACTGTTGAATTTAGTGCTGTTTTGTTGTCTTAGATGGCCTCAAGCAAGTTAATTACAGCATTCATAGTATATTTACAGGATTATGTTTCCAAAGTTAGACACTGACGGTTCCACAAGACCACCCTCATCCTTTCTCTGTTGATCTATTCTCTCGCAGTGTGGTCATGTTGCATGCAAGCTCCCTCTCTGTGTGTGAGTATGTGCATACATTATGAACACAGGGACATGTAGAAACCAGTGTAAACTATGAGTTTTTCAAACATACAAGCTTCAAGCTGTCTAAGCTTTAGGGAGTCCAGTCTGCTATCTTTGTGGGCTTTTTCTTGTCCCTGAAGTAAAACCCACCCTAACCACCTGGGAGTCATATTCAGTCAGACACTGTCAGCTCCTTTCCTTCTCCTCTCGCGCTTATCTATACTATACTTTCCCATTTCACAGCCACCAGTACACCCAGCCTTCTTCCTGGCCTGCCTGTAATAGTAAACAGGTAAAGCGTCAGAAGGCATGGTAACAAATACATGCGCGTTAGTGCAGTGAATGCGCTTATAAAAGCAGCCATTGTTTAGAGTTTTAGTACAGTCTGTTGCTTATCTGGAAGGGAGCCATGTGAGACCATAAAGCACATTATAATTTAATTTACTGAAAATTGTTCCCTGCCATTTTAATGTCTATTAATGGCTTTAATACAATGTTTATTGTTTTCAAATTGGATTTCTTCCCTTTGCTCAAATTGCACGGTGTATCTAAATACACATACTGTAACAAAATCTTTTTATAGCTCCGTAATGTCTCATGTGGGAAGAAATAAAAACAGCAGATTTTTCATTTTACATTGTAAGGAGTGAGTATAAGTGTGTGTGTGTGTGTGTGTGTAGAGAAAATGCCACCCATGCAGCTCCTTACCACTGCTGTGTGATTAATGGACAGGCTTTTTTGCTGAGAGATGCTGATTACGAGATGTTTTGACTAAGATCTGATTAGCCAAGCCAAAGGCCTATTTTATTACACACAAAACATTCCACTTACTGGTCCTATGTTTCACTGAACGTCCCTCATTAAGTGCTGAGTGTGGTTGGATCTCCCGTCTGCGAACCACTCTCCCTGTCTTACATTTGTCAGATACTCCCACACTTCACTGCGCCACAGTGTTTGTGTTCCTATGATGACAGTGCAGCTGCCGTGTTACTGAGTGTTTTTGAGAATGATTAATGGTTTTGGTCCCACTATCACAATAACGCTATAGAGTGTTAACAGCGACTTAATTTGTTGTCCTCAGAGTGTTTTCTGGACTGTGGCTCTGAGGCTTGCCTGTTAAGCTCCTTGCAACAGCAGTGAAACAGTTCAGCAGCCTTAATTTATTTCTGAATTTAATTGTCATTGCTGTGAAGAAAACACACATGAAGGAAATACTTTATGTTGCTGTTGTTATTGTGGACCAACAAGCTGCATGGACAGGGTGGGGAGATCATTGTTTTTGGGCGTTTATCTCTTGTGGTGAATTTTCCAGCAGCGCCCATCCAAAAACAAAAAAGAAAGAAAATGAAAAAAAAAACCTCTTCATCCTCCCTTTTCTCTGTCATATTTATACTCTTCCGCCCTCTTTAATGGGTGTGATGTGGATGTTCACTGCCTCTCGTCTCCTTGTCGATGATGCTTGTTGTGGGCTCTCTGTGGGCACATTTAAAAGTGCTCCCCAGGCAGCGGTTGAGCCGCAGAATAAACGTGTCTAACAGTGAGCGCTTCGGCGGGCTCACGGGGCAGGAGTGGCGTCTGCTCCTAATTGGGGGAAAATTTGTGGCACATGGAGCCTGGTTGTCGGAGGCTGGTGAGGAGGTGTAACACCTCCTGTTTTTTTTCCCCCTGTTGTTGTGGTGCCACTGATGAGGCACTGTAAGCTGAACCCGTTTATTTCAGTGCTCTCGTCCCTAAGCCTAATGTGTTTATGATACACAGACATACTCTCTACATCTTTCTACGAAAGTGGATAGAATGGAATAAAGCTAGCAAGTGGAAAATAAAATGCTCGTGCTCTGCTTAAGTGAGCATTGCTTAGCAGTGGGGGTCCCGTCCATCCCCAGAAGTTAAAGAAGTTAAAAATGGCAGTGGCGGCTTATGTTGCAGCTCTTGGCTTGTGGATGTATGGCAGACTCTGCTCATTTCCATCACAAAAATAGTATTTGCACTTTCACCAATTTGGACCCTATGACACTACCATAAGTTCAGTTCCCAGTGCATATGATATACAGTGAGCTATTGATATTGTGTTACCGTGATGTAAAGAGATGCTTTCAAAGTGTGTCCCAGACTATCTAAATAGCACATGGTGAAAATAAATTTGATGTAATAAACTTATTTAAAGGTACAGCAAGTAACCTTTTTAAGTTATTTAATAGAAAAAAAGAATGTTCATAAATATGCATTGATTAATGTGTAATTACAGCTTGCAACAACATGATGCTCTCTCCTCCCTCATTTCCACCTCATCCTCTTCCTCCTCACCTCAAGCCTCATCTCTTGAACTGAAGCCACGGCTCTAACACACAAAAACATTCCCAAACATGCTTATTTATTCCCGATAGTGTTGCCAGTACTTATTGCTAGGATATTAGACATATGACCATCCCGTCTCCGAACAGCTGGCAATGAGCCGGCTAAACAGCAGCAATAGCTGGTTATAAGCTAATGCTATGCCAACTAATATTGTTCTAAAAATCACACTTTCTCTCTGATAAACAGTTTGATTACATTCTCATATCAAATGAGTTAGAGTTTCTGTCCAATAGCGTTAGATCCACTTCAAAGAAAGTTTCACTAACGCTGGCTGAGAGCAGCAAACACTGGTAAAAATAGCTTACAGACAGAAAAGTTTGGGATATCCACAACAGCACACCTCAGTATCCCTGTCGTCGGACAGAAGTGAGCTTGTATTGGACTCCTTTCACAAAGTTTTACAGTCTCCTCAAGAGTAAATAGACGTGAACACCCAGCATATTGACGGCTGAGGTAAACAGTGGACTAACAGCCTACAGTCACTACAGATAAACAATAAAATTGTTTGTCCTACAGCGGCCACTGTAGCTAGGATTATACACTTGAATTGGGAGTGGTAAGATAACAGAATTCAGTTGACTGCAGTCTGCAATCTACTGACATTTAGTGGTGAGACTTTACACACTGTAACCTTAATACTTAACAAGAACCTTGTACCATAATTTTTCGTTAAACTTTTGTCTGTTTGACCAGAGTAGATTTGTTTCTTGCAGAAATCGCATGCCTGTTGCATTTTTTTCCAACAGTAACAGTGTATTTATTCAAACAGCAATGCAGCAGTCAGCTTTACATTGCATGCGGATAACCTATAAATTACATATACCAAACAGGCATGTTTGTATGAGTCACGTTTTTACCCTATAACGAAATCCATATAACCTTTTATAAACATATGCTCCTATAACCCATTTATCATTCATAGAAAGGAAATATAGCATCTCTCCTCAGATATGAAATCTATTCCGTTCTTAAACGAAATGAAAGTAATAAACAGGGACCTGCTTTTCTACCAAAATGAATAAAACTTTTTGACCATTTCTGATAAATATCAAAACAGTTTTATTTGACATCTGCCTCCAGTTTTTTTTTCTTTTTTATTCCAACATCTGCAAGTTATTTAGACATGCTGCACTGTACATATTATACACATCTCATACAGACATGTTTTTTTTTAATGGTTAGCTTCATACAACTACACACAATGTTACATAATTACATTACTCATCCTTTTAAACTTGATCTGCTCAGTTTTATCAACGTGATACTGAGTGTAACATCGAGCCACTGGTTGCTGTCATGCTGGCTTTTGTGTGCTTAACACTGGCATTGACCTGAGATGTTAGAACAAACAGTGCTGCTTACAGCAGCTTTGAAACCTCCAACCACCCAGGCCCAATCTCAACGCAGTCTGTTCTTTTGAAGTGCCATTAGAAGGATTTTTTCCTCTGCCTCTTTGGCTAGGCTTCACGCTATCCCTGTAAAATACTGCGGTTTCTCTGCACGCTGCTGCTGGGGCCGATGGGTTGTTCGCTTGTTGGGTGACACTCCCCAGAACAGTGTGAGGGCTTTCATATGGCACATAGGGCAACTCTGCCACAGTGAGCCATATATCAGTCACTGAAACGGGAGAGAAAATTGGGGTAGAGTGGATTAATTTTTACACAGGGAACTGCCTGACCGCCTTTTTATTGTGTCACTCAGTGCTCAGCTATTACTGGAGTGAAATATACACTATAATAATATATCGTCTAAGGCTTTCTAATTCCCCAGATTTTGCCACTGTAAGTCACGGTCCCAGTTTTGTGTCTGAATTTATTTTCCAAGTTGAATAAGACACTAACTTGTGATAGGGCTGAAGCTCTTTCTGATGACCAGGAGGGTACCGTCCTTGTTAATATCTAATGACACTATGTAGATTTTTCTTTAACCTTCCCAATCAAAATTATTAAGTGTACACTTTTGTTTTTGATCCACCATCTTATGTAAGTACCTTCATGAGAGAAGTAAATGGGCTTGGTTAAAACATTTGATGCAGTCCCTCAGTAGCAGGCCTTGGTAAATGTTTCTTTCTTGAGTGATTGGGCATATAATGTGTGTAATCAATAGCAGAAAGCCATAGGCCATGTTGCCAGATGTCACATAATGAGGTTATGACAGAACTCTGGAAGTACTTGTGACTTTGATATTCTTCATCCTTTAACTGAGTATTTTTTTTTCAGTAATCTTGCCTCCGCAAGACTTCTTTGTCTGCAGTGAAAACCTTTTGATTCATTTTGTGTTTCTCTCTTTAGAACTGTATGGTTTTGATGTGCTCATTGACTCTAACCTCAAACCCTGGTTGTTAGAGGTGAACCTTTCTCCCTCCCTGGCCTGGTGAGTGACTCAATTACAGTTTTGAATCGTTGTCATTTGTTATTTCAGGAGAATCTCTTTCTGTAAACATACAATACTCTGCAAAAGTCTTGAGCCACCTCTAATTTCTTTATATTTTGCTTCAAAGGAGCAAGACTTTCTTGTATTTTTCTAACGTGGTCTTGAACAATAGTTCTCCAGACCTTCTGAAGGCCTTTCAAAGTTTTTATTTTTTTATAAAGATTTAATTCATTTTCAGTCCAGTCCTTATACCTGATCATTTTCAGTGGAATGTTTTTTGTTTGTTAAGTTGATTAACACTGACCTATGAATCATTCAAGCATACAACAACCCTGTAACTCAAGGGATTAAACAGTGCTGCGTGTTTATGTAACAGACAACTTAGCATAGAACCAATTGAAATTGTATCTTTTGGCACTTTGTTACTAGCAGCCTGTAGTGTGTCCTTAAAAAAAAACAAAAACAAAGGAAACTGGACAAGTGAAGGACAAAAGAAGTGGCAGGATTAAAAAAATGTCTAGAGCAGATGAAGAGTATCTGAAGTTATGTTCTTCAGAAATAGAGGGAAAAAAAACGTAAAATTATTTTTCCAGGTATTGTTTTTTTTTTTGGTATGTCGTCTTTTTTCTTTTGTGTTATGTAGTTGCAGCAGTTGATTTATGTTGGTTAGTTTGCTTGTGCTCTGTCCCCTTTTTTCTGTCTTTTCCCCTCTCTCTCTCTTTCTCTTTTTTCTTTCTCAGCCTGTCAACTCTGGAATTACTACAACATGTACATATACACAATTATAATAAAAGGACAAACATTAACAAGAAAAGCCTATAGAGAATCTATAGAGCTCATCTCGGGAAAATAAAAATGTTTGGCACAATAGTGCACTGAGATCACTATTCTGCTTGCAAAAACTGCCAGATATGACACGCTTAAAAAAAATAAAATAGGGGAAAAAAAAGTCAGCATAGACCTGATACACGACCCGAGAGACGCATTTGGATCTTCAACTGACCCATCTATTGTTCACCAAAGCCTCGCAGGAAATGTTCTTGGTAGAAGAGTGGCTGACAATAGGTAAATCTGAAATTGTAACAAAGCTTGCCTGACAGTTCAGGCTGTGTTGGAAAATAAAGGTGGTCATATTGAATTTTAAGCTTGCGAGAAAACTTTGTTTTTATCTTATATACTATAATTCTACTTATTTTTGCACATTTCAAGAGATTGCTGCACCTATTTCCCATTTTCCTATTGAAATATAAAGAAATGTGGGGTGAGTCAAGACTTTTACACAATACTTGTAAATATTTTTTTATAATCTTAAGGTCAAAATATGTTCTTAATGTCAGCGTCATGTTGAAGGCAGTGCCACTCTACTAATAGGCATTTTTCTCTGAGCGTATATGATAATAATGTGTTTTTCTTATTTACAGTGATGCACCGTTGGATCTAAAGATAAAGGCTAGCATGATTGCAGACATGTTTTCACTTGTGGGTGAGTGCATGCTGCAACAATGAATGCAGCTTAAATTTAATATCACAGTTTTGTACAAGTAGTTAGACTTTTTAGAGAATCACTTCCTATAAAATCTGCACTTGAAGCTTGATGTTTAAGTCCAGTAGACTACTAAATAAAATGCTGGTGAAATACAGTACTCCAAACGTCAGAAGTCCCTGAGTTGCGCCCGATGTCTCACTCACACATGTGGGAGTGTGTGTATGTGAATGTAAGGCAGAAAGTGCTTAGGCATAGATAAAAGTGATTGTATGAATGTGTGTATGAATGGGTGAATGAGACTTGTAGTAAGAAAGTGCTTTGAGTGCTCAAATATCATAAAAAGCTCTATGTAAGTGCTAGTCCAGTTAAAGATGGCTTTGCATATCAATATCTTGAGTTTTATTATCAACCACCAAATAATAAGCAGAGAAGGACAAACCTAAGGGCAAATTTCACATTAAACGTCAGAGGGAAAAACATTCACAGATCTCAGTATTTAAATGCCAAAAAGCTAATAGTTCATATTGTATATGTTGAAAAGCAAATAAGGGCTGTTTGAGATCCTTTTTTTGAACTTTTTAGAACTTTTGAACATCATGGATTTGACTGAAAGTCAAAGGGAATAGCTGTTTGTTATTATTCATCACTTTTAGCAATTTATGACGGGAATAGCTGTTTGTTATTATTCATCACTTTTAGCAATTTATGACAACTGCATTGTCATATTATTTTAGCAGTAGTATCTTAGCAGTAACTACACATAACAAATGTTAGAGAAATCTGTTTATGTTTTTAAAATTGGCCGATATATCGAATTTTTAAATCACCAATATTGGCATTGGTATCAAAATATAAGTAAATATATAATATAATATAATATAATATAATATAATATAATATAATATAATATAATATAAAAATAAATCCTAAAAAGGCCTACATCTACAGTAAGCTATCAATATCTAAATTACAGTGCAGAATAAAGCTAGATCAGTTGTTGAGTAACAAGGATTTACTGTGCGTTACTCTTATACTTAACCCTAGAACACTAACATGACTTTTGTAACACTATCACTCTCACTTTCACATGGGTGAAAAATCATCCAACGTTAGTGTTCTAGCATTAAACTGTGGATGGAAAAATACTTAGGCACAATTAAGAGATTGTTCAAAGAATATATATCATTCAAGTATATATTTGAGGGAAAAAAAACTTTTTAGCAAGGCTAATGTTAAATGAAAAGTGCTGCTTTTACTTTATTTTCTGCACTAGTCTCACTTAAAAGCATAGCTGCTAGTTGGTCCTTTTAACCAGCAGGTTTTAAGTGGAGACAGTCGTCTATTGTTTAATGCTTAATGTTTTCCTGCATTGCACGAGTTGCGTTTTGCAAAGTGCCAAAAATAGCTGTATGGCTTCCTAATGGGCACTCCACTGTTGAAAGAATAAATTGTGGCCTTCATTAATTGATATTAAATGACTTGCAGACTAAAATCGTTAACGTAGGCCTATTTTTTTGTAGTCGTTAAGCCTGGCCCAAGGCAGAGATCAACATTGTGTTTAATGTTTGCAGCAGGGAAGGAGCAATACTATGTCTCTGTTATGTTTCCTCCCTTCTGAATTATAAATTCTCAAGTAGATGAAGACTGGAGATATAAAACCATAGAAGCCCACGTACTGTCTGAGACTTTGTCCATTTACTTATAGATACAAAATCAATTTATATATGCAGGGAAAAGGCTCTTGATTATTAAATTCACTTAATCCTCTTCCTTATTAGCAGGCATCCATCTAAAATGGCACTGAACCATTATGTCTATCTGTGGTCTCAGCCTAATGATATTAGAGGAGTGGTGATTAGGTGCGCGTGAGTGCGTGTGTGCATGTGCGCATGTGTGTCTAACCCTAGGCCATACTGTGGCTTGAAACCCTCTCCACTGGCTCATTAAATGAAAGACTAGAATCATAAATTGCCAGTTATCTTTGGACGGAGATGTTACTGCGCGTCTGGGGAAAATAAGCGGTGGCATGTAAAACATAGCACATCTATTATGTACCAAACAAACTAAGTCGCTGTTGGCTGATAACACTTGGGCTGCCTCCCAGACCTGTAAATAATGACAGCATTCCATTTGCATTAATTTTCTGCCTGCGTGTAGCTGTCAGTTCTCTGTCACCAGTGTTTGTAATAATTGCCGTGTTTAGGCAAGAGCATGGTGGGGGCTTGAAACTTACCTGACGGCTTGGGTGAGGTAGAATAAATAGCCCAGAGCTCCAAGCTGTCAATAGATTTAATTCACCCCAAGTGTGAGAGCAAGATATAACACAAATGTATTTATTTAAACGGTCATTGTGACCATTAGTTAGTTATGAGGGAATGTGTGAATCAGTAAACAGAAGATTATGGATTTAAATCTTTTTGACAGGGTGGGAACATCTCGCCAAGAAAGCTAAATGACTAACTTGATGAATCTTAAATGTAAAGTAAAATCTAAAGAACAGTCTACTGTAAATTCACCACAGTGTGTCACTCTAAGAAAATGTATCAACATAGTTCAACATTTTGGAAAATAAGTACCACTCTTAAGCTGGTTAGTTTAGGTTTGCATAAAGACTGGGAACGAACGGATGTATATAAAAGATGCCTGTAGCAACAGTGCATTATGAATCCCTCGACTAACACCTTTGAAATGGAAGAAAAAATTCCTTGCCTGGGGCATGAACTAAAAAAACAGGTCCAAGTTTGCCTGTGACATCCAAGTTTGCCTGTATGGCACAGTCCTCCATTGACCCAGTCCATGAGTCAGCCCAAAAGTTTAATCCATCCATCCATCCATCCCAGCCAGCTCATCCAAGGGTTCCCATGCCAGCCGACAGATGTAATCTCTCCAGCATGTCTGGGTCTACCCCAGGGCCTCCTCCCCATAGTACATTCCCAGAACACCTCACCCAGGAGGGACCCTCGTCAGTAACAACCAGGACACAAACAGCAGTCAGCGCCTGATCCCCAACCTGAAGATGGGGAGCAGCCCCAAGAGCAGCCCTCTCATCCACCAGGGAAAACCCCAGAGTGCTGGCAGCAAGCCAGCAGGATAAAAGTATACCCACCCCTACACTTTGCCTCTCACTGAGGGCATCGTCACATTAGTACAGAGTCCAGAAGACTGGTTCTAGAACCCAAGCTGTGCACTGTATTGAGCCTGACTATATCTAGCCAGTATCTTTCAACCTCATGCACACCTCAGGCTCCTTCCCTATCAGAGAGGTGACGTTCAATGTTTAGTTTCATTGAGCTAGTTTCACCAACCGGGCATCGGACTGCTAGGGCCTACGCCCTTGACTACCCTATGGTGCCTCCTGCAGGTGGTGAGCCCACAATAGGGCAGGTCCATATTGCCTCTTTGGGCTGCGCCTGACCAGGCCCCATGGGCTACGGCCCAGCCACCAGGTGCTTCCGAGCTCCCTCTCCACACCTGGCACCAGGGTGGGGCCCCCGTAATCCTGGCCCAGGAAGGGTAAACTGGTCCCTTGATAATTTTTTCATGGGACCAATTTGCTTTGGGATACTTAGACTTAGACTTAGACTTAGACTTAGACTTAGACAGACTTTATTGTCATTCAAATTTACACAATACAGTGCACATAACGAAATTTCGTTGCTATGGCTGGACATCGTCCAAAATTCTAGAATTTTAAAATCCTAATGTTGTGTGTAAAATAAAATATAAAAATTTAAAAATACAATACGAAATATATGCAAAAATATATACAGTGTCAGCAAGCTCCCAACAACATTATATAAATAACCTAAAATCGTTAAGAGAAGTGAACAAAGTATTATCTAGTGATTCAGTAATCTTACAGCATGTGGAAAAAAGCTGTTTCTGAATCTGGCTGTTTTGCATTTGAGACTCCGGAGCCTCTTTCCAGAGGCCAGTAACGAGAACAGTTCATTAAAAGGGTGGGAGGAGTCTTTATAAATGTTCTGAGCTCTGTTCAGACAGCGACTCGTTGCCGTGGACTGAATGGGTTGAAGTGAGATTCCTATTATACGCTCAGCTGTCTTCACCACCCTCTGTAGGTGCTTCCAATCAGAGGCACTGCAGGCTCCCGCCGGGGTTGAGATACCACTGCACAGCACGCTCTCTATGGTACCCCTGTAGAAGATGGTGAGAATCGGAGGGGGCAGGTGTGCTCTTTTCATCCGTCTCAAGAAGAGCATGCGCTGCTGGGCTCTTTTAACCAAAGCTTCAATGTGAAGGGTCCAAGTCAGAGTGTTTGTTAACTGTACCCCCAGGAACTTTGTTTTGCTGACAATCTCATTGATAAGGAGTGGTGTATGGATGGGTTTACTCCTCCTGAAATCTATAATGAGCTCTTTGGTTTTCTCAAAATTCAGGGACAGGTTGTTGATCTTGCACCATTTGACCAGATGGTTCACCTCCTCCCTGTAGTTCAAGTCATTATCATTCCGGATTAGACCCATGACTGTTGTATCGTCAGCAAACTTCACAATGTGACACAATCGTGTGTCAACAAAGTGAATAGCAGTGGGCTCAGAACGCAGCCCTGGGGGGAGCCACCCTCACCGACTGAGGTCTGTTTGTTAGGAAATCCAACAGCCAGTTGCACAGGTGGGTGCTGAAGCCAAGGGAAGACAGTTTGCATATCAGGTGTTGAGGGATGATGGTGTTGAACGCAGAGCTGAAGTCCGGAAACAGCATGCGTACATGAGTATTCTTTTCTTCCAGATGTTCTAAGCTCAGGTGCAATACTGATGATATAATGTAGCATCATCCACTGAACGGTTTGGGCGATAAGCAAACTGGTTCGGATCGAATTTGGGAGGAAGCTTGGACGTGATGTAGTTCTTAACCAGCCTCTCGAAGCACTTCATCATAACGGGTGAGTGCTACAGGGCAGTAATCGTTAAGGGAAGAGACTGTGTGTT
>VUQK01010416.1:48158-68906 GCA_015106715.1 Bujurquina vittata | reverse complement strand
GAAGAGACTGAGTGTTTTTTGAGAATCGGAATGATTGTGGCAGTCTTTAAGCATGATGGAACAATAGCTTGCTCCAGCGAGGTGTTGAAGATGTCTGTGAGAACCCCAGCCAACTGGTCAGCACATTCCCTGAATATACGTCCGGGGATGTTGTCCGGACCTGCCGCCTTACGAGGGTTCACTGTTGTTAAGATTTTCCGAACATTCTCAATCTCTAGCTGTAGCAATTGCTCGTTGGGGGCAGGAGTAGATTTGCTGCAGGGGTGGTATTTAGGGTGTCGAACCTTCCAAAGTGATTATTAATTTTATTGAGAAACTCAGTGTTGTTCTCACAGGGGGGTGGAGTGACCTTATAGTCTGTGATCGCCTGAATACCGTGCCACATTCGTCTCGTGTTGGAGGGCTCACTGAAGAAATCTTGAACTTTCCTACTATGGGCACGCTTTGCAATACGTATGGCCCGGTTCAGATTTGCTCTCGCTGATCTGAGTGCTAATACATCACCGGATTTGAAGGCAGTATCTCGTGCCTTCAGCCGCGCACGTACCTCGCAGGTCATCCAAGGTTTCACATTTGCTCACATAAAGATGTTCTTGCTCACACTCACATCCTCCATACACTTCTGAATATATGCAGACACAGATTCGGTGTACTCCTCCAACCTTGTATGATGATCTTCAGTGGCCGCTGCCTTGAACATGTTCCAGTCGGTGCATTCGAAGCAGTCCTGCAGTGCTACCATAGCACCTTCAGGCCAGACCCTCACCTTTGTGGTGGCTTCCTTTCTGATCAACAGAGTTTTGTATGCTGGCATTAGCATCACTGAGAGATGGTCAGAGGAGCCAAGGTGGGGGCAGGGTGATGCTCTAAATGCATCTCTGATATTACTATAAACCAGGTCAAGTGTTTTGCAAAATTGACATACTGATGGAAATGAGGGAACACAGTTTTCATTTTTGCCTGATTGAAATCCCCTGCTACAATAAAAACTCCCTCTGGATGTGTAGATTGCAATTTCCCAATGGAATGGTAGAGAACATTCAGGGCTTCTTTGGTGTTTGCACTAGGGGGAATATATACTGCTACTAGAATAATAACAGCAAATTCCCTAGGCAGATATAAAGGTCTGCACTTTACAATCAGTAGCTCCACATCAGAGCAACAGTGACTCGACACCTTAACTGCGTTGTTGCACCAGTTGTTATTCGTGTAAATGCAAACACCACCTCCCCGAGATTTGCCAGTTAGAACACAGCTTCTATCTGACCGAAAGATTGTCAACCCCTCCATGTTAACAGCTTCATCTGAAACAAATGAACTGAGCCATGTTTCTGTAAGAATTATGGCACAGCAGTCTCTCGCCTCCCTTTTCGATGTTAGATCCAGCCTCAAAAAGTCCAGCTTGTTTTCCAGAGACCTCACGTTTGCGAGCAGGATTGAAGGAAGCGGCGTCCTGAACGGGTTAGCCCTTAACCTAGCTATTAGCCCCCCTCGGCGTCCGTGCTGCCGTGATCTGGCGTGCCGCTTTCGCCTCCTCCGCTGGCGGCTCTCGTTCAAATGAGGCTCCGTTACTTCACACCCTACCAGGGGCAAAAGCCTAGCCACTGGTGACACACACAAACCACACTACTAAAGTGGCAATTCACAGAGAAAAGTGCTCATTCTGATCATTCTGGAAAAAAACCCAAAAAAACAATCCACATATATTAACAATTAATTGCAGAATAATGCCTAAGCTCTTTTACAGTTATAGGTGACAAGTTAGCAGTTTTTGCTTAAATGTAATATTGCCTCAGGGGAAAATTGGACAGGCTGAGTGGTGGTGCAGAATCTCATTATTAAACTATGATAGTTACAAGCTTTAGCTTTTTAGTGCCTGGACTCTTTATGCTAAGCTAAGGTAACAAGCTCCTAGCTTTATTTAATGTGCAGGTAAAAACATGGCATCATTTTAGACCATTTGTTTAATGGGTTAGTCATATTAGAATAAAAATAAGATGACAGCCTCCTTGACTAGGAACAGTCGGGTGGTTGTCCAGTGATTACATTTATTTATTTATTTAAATTTTTTTTTACTGTTAGAGACCAATTGCAAGTAGTTGCGGTGAGCAACTGTCACCAAGTGGTAAAATATGAAACCATTCTCAGACAGATTGGCAAAGGTGTACAAATTTACAGAAGCTTTGTCTAATTTATAAAAGCGGACAGACTGCCAACACTCACAATCATTGTGAGTCGGTCTGCGTCGTTGAGCACCACTCATCTGCAATGCATCTCTTGGCAATAGAGGACTCAACTGTTTCCCAACTGGTTGTTTTCTAGTTATGCTCCTATATAAAAGCAATTATTTTATATAATTTTTGTGTGAGTTCTACCAATTCATCACATTTAATCATTGTGTTATTACAAACTCATTGCATCTAATTGCAAACTTGACCCTGTTCAGTTGTAAACTCATAGTGGACTCAATCAGTCATTTCAAAACCGTCAAGACTGCAAGTTCATTACATATAGTTGCAGTGGTTTTTGTTGTACAGTGGTCTCCAACCACTGTTTTTCCCAGTGTGACTGTAGCATAAGGTTGAAACCCCTTCAGCATCAGGGGTCTGTGTTGCATTATGCTGCAGTTTGTCCTCATTTTGACACACTTACATGTTAAAAAAATGTATTTGATTTAGCATGATATTGTTTAGTTTATTGCCTTTGTGTCCATCTATGCTCTACATTGGTTTCTTGCACAAACATTAAAGAGTTGATGCAATATGTGAAGGTCATGGGAATGTAACATATTTAAGACCTGATGTCATAAACATGCCCCTTTATGGCTGTTCTGTGTCCCTGCAGGCTTTGTGTGTCAGGACCCCCTGTTAAGACAGCCGCACTCTGACCAAAGAACACAGGTAGTGGACACACACACACACACACACACACGCGCACACAGAACAAACCTTCAAGCCCAGTATTGCACTCATTCACCCTTCCTTGTGAAACATTCCCATTCTTGTCTTCATGTCTCTGTTAGTTACAGTACATTCCTGCCACTGCCACTGAGCTCTTCTCTTACCCTAATGGAAAATTCACTGTAATGCAAAACAACTGCTAATGTAATTACAGTGTTTGAGTGACCTCAGTTTGTAAGTTCTACACTCTCTGTGGCTTATTGTTTTATCATTTCTAATCAAGTGACTAATGCTCTCTCTAGGCCTTGTTGCCTAATGATGCCACAACAGCTAATACACTTGGCTACCTCCACTCGACTACTGCACTAAGATTTGGCACGGCATCTGCTGGAGGGATATTACTAAATCAGACAGATTTCTGCTCCACCTTATATTGTGTAAAGGGCTGTTTAGACATAAAGTAACAGTGTTTCATTGTTGTATTTTGATGCGGTTCGGATGTTGTCTGTATGCGTCTTCTTAAAGGCTTAATGCTGATGCAGTGTATGCACCCATTCCCTCTTAGAAACCTTTTTCTGCACTGCTAGCCACCGCACACAGCAGAGTGGTAAGTTTTGTTGACTCAGACATATTAATCTTCTTTCGCCTTGTGCCTTTGCAATTCCCTGATGCCTGTTACATTACCGGTAAGAAAGTGCTCATTTGCTTTTTGCTTATTTGATTATGTCTTGGCTTATATCAATCCTTATTGCTGCATTTTTAATCAGAGTTTCTTTAGCCTAAGTGCTTAACATGCCGCAATGCACTACTTTACGTAATGATTCATAAACTTTCTTCCCGATTCTTCAGACATACCTAAATCAAGCCAAGCACTAGCTGTTGAAGAACTTCAGGGGCCCATAGAGAACCTGTCCTCTCCTTTTACTCTGATCAGTGACAACAGTTGAGACCTTTTCTGAGGGATTAGGCCTTGTCACTTTTTGGCTGTCTTTGTATCCCCACCATCCGCGTCAGGCAAATTAAATATAATCCCCTTGCTATTCAGATGACAAATTTTATATGTGATCATGCGGGGTTGTGCCCCTCTATCTGGCCCAAGTTCCAAACTGCATGCCAAAGTTGTCAGTCACAGCCCAGTAGTGCATGTAGCAGGGAGACAGCCAGAAATGCCACTGCATAACAAAAATGCTCAATTTCTGTGGGGAGGACAAGAGAGGAGAGGATGGTTTTGGTTATCTGTGGTGGAGC
Organism: Bujurquina vittata; assembly: GCA_015106715.1. Taxonomy (NCBI): domain Eukaryota; kingdom Metazoa; phylum Chordata; class Actinopteri; order Cichliformes; family Cichlidae; genus Bujurquina; species Bujurquina vittata. Next base: position 64,758 of record VUQK01010416.1, on the reverse strand, counting down.
CTCCACACTTTCCATTTAAAATACAAATAGATTTTCTCAGAAGTTTATTACCCTTACAGGCTTTGGTCATTCTGATTAGGAAGCACCCGGTTTGCTTTCACAAATTGGATTGAAAAGAGGAAAAATAGTATACAGATTGTACTGGAATCCATTGACATTGTCTCCGCTGTTTTACTTTAGCGACAGAAGCTGACGTCAGCCAACATCTCAGAAACTCAGCGAGAAGCTAAGCTCAGCCAAGGAGACAGCACTCCTAACTTAACTGCTGAGGAGGTAAAGTCTTAATAAAGATGATGTGTAACATGCTTTTAGTACAGCCTGTATAACTGAATGTGTATTTTTTGTATAAACACTGCTTTTTTTTTTATTGTCCTTCACTAATATAGATCAGAGTACTTCGGAGGATAAAGGAGGAGTATGAAAGACGAGGAGGCTTCATTAGGATCTTCCCCACCGCGGATACATGGGAGCTCTATGGGTAACCTGAGCCAGGAAAGAACAGACAGATCCCTTGTAGGCCGCAAGGGGTGTATGTCTATAATGTTAATTATTACTGATACTGTACTCAGATAAGCAGGACTTTTAGCTAAAAGCCAGACTAAGTGACTCCTCTTTGCTGTTTTTAATTCAACCACAAAACTGCGATATAGTTCCAGAGTCATTGGAAATTTGTAGGAGTCTATGTTCCAAAAAAAATGATCCCACAGCGACTTTATATTAAAATGCTATTAAACTCCTATTAAGAGAGGAAATCCATCATTGTGCTTACAATTTATATTCCTATATGAGGATTAGTTGCATGATTAGACCTCTCTTAGCAGCAGGGATTCTGTGGCATTTTTAAAAACATTTTATTGAGCGGTCTGGGGAGCTATTGGTGCATTTGATACCCGCTCCTTCAATAATATCACAGAAGTCTCATTTTTAACACATTTGCCGCAAATAAAGACATTGAGGCTTATTGGGGCCCCTGCCTTTGTGATTATTGTAATTTGCTTATTATCTTCTTCTCTCAGTGGATATCTGGAGTCCAAGACATCACTGAACTTCATGTTGGCAAACAGACTTTTCCATGGAAGGTAAGCATTTCCATTGTGGTTGGGATGGGAAATAAACCTCTCCGTCAGTTTGTGGAAATGGTGGGATTGTAACGTGGCATTTGTTTGGTCTTTCAATTGGATAGGTGAGACGAACAGCTGAAGAGATGACGCACAGTCAACTTTTCCAGCGCGCACCCATGTCTATGTGGCATTGTGGCGTCGATTTGGGGGCAGGAAGGGAAAGACAGTCATAGATGAATTGCGCCTTTTTACTGAACCGCATTTTTGTTATTGTAGTACAACATGCATTTAGGTTATTTGAATCTGCATGAGCTTTCAAGTTTTAACCACAGATTTGACTATTGCACTCTATTGACTGGAGATTTGTCCCCTAGCTAAGCCTATCTATGATTTTTCCATATTCATTAGGTAGTGAGTCTAGGGAGATGGTTGTTGCTGCAATACCTAAGTCAAAGTTGAAATTTATAGCAATTTCTCTGCTTTGTACTTGTTGATAATGTCCATATAAATCATTATTCTTGTTGTTATTATCAGTGCGTTGACACGTCTTGCTCTGCCTTTCAGGAATGTGAATGGGAATGTGCAGCTGCAGGTGGACGTGGTCCATGGCTGTCACGTTGTCCAGTATGAGAGGAAGCTGCTGTCTCTGGAGGCACGAAGGAGGAGACAGCGCCACCTGACTCATGTCTCTGCTGCAAGGAAGAAAAAATCGGGTAAGCTTGATGTGTTCCTTTTTTTTCAGTTTGAAACTACTTTTTTCCAAAACTAAGAAGAGTGTAGCTAAGTAGAACAACATCTCACGCTAATGCACTTTTGGTTCCAATAAATAACTCCCCAGTGTCACGGTAAGGTTGGCCAAATATGACTGTGTATGAGTTCATTTCATTGCAGCAACAATAAAAAGCCTATTTTGAGTGTATGTGTGTATTTTATCCCAAATGCCAGTGATGCAACTGACATTTGTCTTTTCTTTCTATGCTGCATACCTCAGGGAAGGAATCCAAGGCCTCCCTGACTGAGAACAGCAGTCAGGAGGGAGAGGAGTGTGCTCAGGAGGAGGTGAAACAAGTTCTTGAGCCAGTCTCACACAAGGCTTTGGTAGCAGAGCAAAGAAAACAAGTGGCCACACCACTGGAGCGCTGCCATGGTAAGGCTCAGTGCAGCTCAGAGGCAGCCGTGCGCAATGCCAGCCCCACAGTCAACCTGCTCAACATCCTTCAACAGGGCTGGGAACTCAGGTCAGTTTGTATTCTGGGCTGCTACTCCCATTTGTCCTCATTCAGTAAGGAGAGCTGTGAAGTTACAGGTTGAACCAAGAGTGAACATTTACATAGAATGTGTGTTTTAATTTCTTTCACTACCTTTGACTGGCTGGGCCTCAACAAAAGTCAGTGTTATTTTTGCACACCATTGAGCCCAGACATAATATTTTACTTTTTAGCATTTTGTGCTTTGATGAAAACTCTCTTTTAACTTAGATTGAAGCACATGGGACCTCAGTAAAAGGGATGATAAAGTGTAGGTGAAAGAGCAAGAACCAGATCTTTTTTTACAAGTGTTCAGGTACATGATGGGTCTGCTGAAGGTGCTGAAGGATAAAATGTGGTTTATCAGCATAGGTAGTACCATAATCTACTACATGTTGTTCAGAAGCTATAACATTCCTTTACTTGAGCTGGAAGTAAACAGGCATTGTTCGAAGATGGTATAAAAACAGATGTAAAGGTTTCAATATTGACCCAGTGACACTCACTTTTCTTTAAATAAAGAAAACATCTATCCACTGTCTGACATGAAAATACAATATGCTGGATGCGCCTCTGTACTTACATGCAACAAAGACTGCAGTCTCCTGTCATTTTAAACGTGTGCCTGAAATTATAATTTGAGGAAGAATTACGATAACAAGTCTGAATTTGTAGAAATTCCTCAGCGCTTGCCAGGACTGTGCACAAAGCTGGGAAATTATAGTATAGCATGTCTTTGTTTGTGTTTGACAGCTACAATGTTCTGGCAGTACTCTCTCCAGGTTCACCTGGGCCACGAAGACAGTTTGTCATTTTGATACTGATGCAGGACAAGATACAGACAAGATATGCTGTGTTCCAACAGCTATTGTTGCATATTTCCTTTTTCATTGCTTGATGTTTCCTTTGATGCTTTTCCTCTCTCCTTTCTGCCTTTCCTTCTCCTTTTCAGCAAAGTGCAGGCTAGGATTGCTTTTTCCTCTTACCTCCGGCGAGTCCAGCAAAGACTGTTAGTAGAAAGCAGAGACAACACCATCTCAGCTTGGCCAGACAGTGACAACGACCAAATGGTATAACTACAGCATATTTCAGTCTCCTTTTCTTGAAAAAATAGACAGCAGTGGAGTAGCCTGTAATATGGTTTCCTTTGTGTGTGTGTGTGTGTGTGTGTGCGTGCGTGCATGCGCGCGCGTGTGTGTGTGTTATATATATATATATATATATATATATATATATATACACACACACACACACACACACACACACACTTGCATGTCAGTTTTCCCTTATTATTCTTCTGTTACTCATCTGTGCCATGGAAATGTGCATGTGGCATTTGTAGCTACAAAGAACGAAAACATGGACTGTAAAAGAGAGTCTGTTTGGAAAGTCTGCATTGTAATGACATACATCATCATCATCATTATCAGCAACCTCAAACACTCAGGGAAAATTAGTGTAAAATCAAGCCTATCTCTAGAGCTTTAAATCCAAAAGTATTTTTTAAATGATTCAGACCCTGAGTTAAGACAACAGAGGCAGTTCCATGAATCAGTGATTCAGGAAACTGATAATAAAAAGATTTTTCATGTTTTTTCCCCCCCTCTGTACAGGAGCTAGTGATTCGCTTTCTGAGAAGAGCAGCCAGTAACCTTCAACAAGACATAAAGGTAGTCTTGCCCAGTCGACAGTTACCACTCCAAGATCGCAGACGCATCCTGTCCCACCAGTTAGGGGAGTTTATCCACTGTTATAATAAGGTACCCCTTCCCAGACTACAGCTTCATCACAGAATTACAATTCAGAGAGGCAATTGAAGCACAAGGGGCACTGAGTTGTTTGTTTCTAACAGACTGAGTATATCAGCTGTCCTGTTCGTTTCCTTATCTTCTCAGGAAACTGAACATATGGTGAAAAAACAGGAGACCAGCAAAGTTGAGCATTGTGTGAATCCTGAAGTGTTTCAAGAGTACATCGGTGCAGCAAGGTTAGTGATTTGGCAAGCCTGCTCACTTTGTTCAGTGCTCAGCTCTTTTACAGCGATCTGCTGAACACATTTATTTCATGTCTTTGTGCAGTGAAAGCGATCTGGAGGAAGTGCTGACATTCTATACACAGAAAAATAAATCGGCCACCGTCTTCCTGGGAACAAAAGTCAGAGGTGTTAAGAAAGATGTTCGTGGAGTAAATGTCTCAGGCAACTGTGAGAATTCTAAATGTGAGTTTCTTGCTTGTTTTTTTGTATATATATATATACACACACACACACACACACATTTTTACTGTAGGTCTGGTTTATGTTTTAATCTTTTATCATTCAAGCATAGTAAACAGGAACTACTTAGATTTGTAAATCTAGAAAAGTGAGGGGAAAAAATATTGAGTCATTTGGGGTGAAGGAAAGGTCAGCTTCAAATGATTAGAACTCACTGCGGGAAAACAAATGTGTGTCAGAGCCGAGGAATGGCTAACTGATGATAAAGGAGCTCTGGCTTATTTCCTCCTTTGAACAGCTTTGGCTGTGGAAGAAGATTCAGAGTTGTCGCTTCTAACTGGGAAAGTCAGCTCCAACCCAGACGTCAAGGCCACTGACAGTCTGTCTTCTTTTTGTATCCTGCCTGAAGACGAACAGGCAGAGGTAAGAATAGGTAAAACCCAGCCAGAAATCCAGTCGTCTCAACACCGCTCCAGTTTTCCTGTGACCTTAGACTGCACGCACAATCATCTGCAGCACTGCTCTCCTGCATCCCTGCCTCTTCACTGCCCACCACCGCCTCCACCACCTCAGCCTCCATCTTATGCGCAGTCATTGGCAAAGTCTCACTTCTGCCATTCTGAGGGTCTTTCTGATCCTCCTGCATACACCACTGCCCCTGTGGTCACACAACCTCCAAGAGTGATGTGGACAGCAGCATCCACAGGCTCGAAAACAGTGACTACAGGGCAATCAACACAGGTGCTCAGAAGGATTCAGTCCTTTACCTCATCCATGTCTGGCTCTGGATCAGCCTCCTCCATCCCAAGTGCCACACACATCTGTAGCCAGAAGCTCTCTAGACCCACATCTGCAGGCCAAGGTAATCTTGCTGCGCCATATGGTGGTGTTTCAGATCAAATTCACAAAGATGTTCTCACCTTTTCCTTTTGTTTTTCTTTTTCAGTGATCAGGAGGAGCACTTCCAGTAAGCTCAAGTCAAACTCAGTGGGAGCTTTCAGGGAGTTGAACACCCTGACTGCCCAGGCCCAGTCCAACCAGCAGGCCTTCATTTCAGCCCTGCAGAAACTGGCAGACAAGCAGGTTGCTCGCCACTATGCCAGCTCCAGTCACATCAACCTGCTGACACAACATGTAAGTTTATTATGCTCTTAGCTTCCGCAGCCCCATGACTCAACAGCTACAGCTACTTTGAGTAAGAAACTATGTTGAGTTATTAAGCAACTGTAAACTGATCTGTGTAATGGTTCATGTAAGGAAGAAGAATCTGGCCCCTCTGCAGTAGTCGCTCACTGTGAGGTCTTTGATATTTCTCTTTGTTGATGTGTAAACCTGGCTCAAACCCCACGCTGATCGGCGGCAGCTAACTGCTTATTCATTCAGCAGACCTGTTGGAGCCCGAGGGTCTGCACCTTCCTTCTTCAGCCTTCAGCTCGCCTACAGTCTGTGGGCTGGGACTGTTATGGGGGTGGGGGGGTCTAGAAGTGGAGTTTGAAGCTGGCCGGCCCAAACAGTGGTGAGCCGCGTCAGCCCTCAGCTCTGTGTGAGGTCTCATTATCAGAAGCACCATGGGGGAGTGATTTCTGTTGATAGTTAACAAGCAGCCACTTTTTTGTGGTAATTGATGCTTATAAATAGAGGAATGTGGCAAATTGGCACCGAGCAGGGGAGTGGCAACTTGTTTGTCTCTATCACCACCTTGTCACATACTTCCCAAAGGTTTGGCCTTCGGCTTGGGGAGGCCACCAACCTTTCGTTCTTCCTCCTGTTCCTTCACCTCCTCTTCTGGCTCACTGGATTTTCTTCAGAGATTTTTTGTGATGGCACCAGACCACACAGACGGCGGTTTTTATGGCTTCCTTATGACTGTATATTATTCTGTCTATCTGAAAGGTGTTTGCTGTATTTCCTGTCAGTAGTTAATCCTGAGCATGGCAGCGGCTTATTTTTCAGAGTAAAGTAGTCCAGTGTTTTGCACTTAAAGGCTTAGAGTACTTTTTCTTTTTTCCAGGGCTCAGATTTGAAGTCATTAAATCACTTGCTGGACTAAATGGAGAACTTTGTAAACATGAACAACACCCTGTTGCACAGTTGACTCCGTAATTACTCACTCTCATGCTATGGCACATATACAAAACAGAAAATGAAATTGAGTAAAGCCAGACATGGTCACCATCAATGAAGCGAACATACTCTCAGGCTGTGCTACATTGATAGGCATACGTGCACACACAGCATGCGCCTTGTGTGAAAAGATTTATTTTGATAGATCTATGCTCCCATTTCGGACTCTTGACATGTTATACTGCATTTTGTCCAAAAGTTGTTTTAATTTCTGCAGATTATATTAAACACTTTATAAAAGAAATATGACCGGTCTAACTTAATAAACCCTAATAAACTAGAGCCGTGGCGGTGTAACAACTCGCCAACACATTTTTTATGTTGTGCAAGGCTCAGCAGTTTTACAGTTTTTTCCCACTGGACCTTTAGCGCACAGAAGGAAATAAAGTAAATAAAGCACCACAGCATTATGATGAATTCTCCCTCTAGATTTCGCTGAGCATCATTCTCAGGCTAGCACAGAGCAGTACAGGGGTGCTTTTGCCACACAAGTGCTGATGTGGTTGTAAACATCGTTGGCCTGGCAAGTCATGATAACTGATTCGGTTGAGGATGCAGGAGAGGGAGGGGACCACTTGGATTTAGTGCTGAGCGGAGACTGGCTGCACCATGTGCTGTGTGTACATTTCACACAGCCCCCACATACGAAAGATGGGGGTGATTGACGTAGGAAGAAACACAGTGTTACACTAAATTTATTACATCGTATCCATCACTTCTCTATATTTAGACAGAGGGATCACTATTAATTAGATGTTTGGTTGTACTTATACAGAAAGTGCAATTACAAGTACATTGTGCTTGTAAAATGCAATCAAGATGAATCCTCTCTTCAAGTCTTTAAGTCTTTTTCTCTGCCCACAGTTGACTAACCTGAACCTGGCCAAAAAGATGCTGAGCAGAGAGAGTTTGACACTGAACCCTAAAGCTGCTACAATCCAAGGACCAGTGAGAGCTGTTCATCCTGGAACAGCTCTACCGAGCAGCACTGGGTGAGTCCAAGGGAATGTAGTGTATATATGATCACACATAGGTCTGAAAAGGTCTCAGCTTTGAATAATAATTTGGGTCCAGCTTGAGTTTTCAACCAAGGACTCCTTAAATCCAGATAAAAATATTGTGACTACTTGACACGATGCTTCCTATTGCACGGTAAAGTGTGTATGTGCACAGGATTTGCACACATGTAATGTCACAAAATCATCTGGTAGGCGCTGTACATCCCTCAACCTAATTTTAGATTATAAGAAAAGTTGTGTGGCTTCACCTTTGGGCATAAATAATTTTGTACGATGTCAAACATCCCAGTAAAGTAACATTAACCAAAACCCAGGGACTGGAAATAAATCCTGTTTCTTCACTTTGATGGATTTTGTTTATTTGCTAATACCACCTATATACTGTAGATATTTTTTAGACTAAATCATAGTGATTTTGGTATTAATACTACAAGAGACATACCTGAGTGTAAAGAGGCATAAAATTAATGTCAAAATGGTTTCACGCTGTCCTGTTGAAACAAACAAGCAAAAAGGAAACTCCAAGGTACTTGTTTTTAAAATGTCTCTATTCTCATGTATGGGTCATCTTCAACCCTGAAGAAAACTGCATATATTTCAACATGCTGGGCTTCACCAGGGAGTAAAACTTATTTCATGGAGCCAAAGGCTTTTGAGGGCACTGGAGTTGTTTGTTTGTTTTTTTAACTTCAGTCAACACCTGAAAAGAATCCAATTTATATCCCGTAAGTGCCCTTTACATTTTTTCATTTTAATAGAACTCTGTTCTTTGAAAAAAAATATGTTGAAACTGAAAATGATTTTTTCTTTTGGATATAGGTGTAGATTACTTATTACATTGGGAAGTGCATTGTATAATTTTTACATCTTAATTTACTTTTACTCTTTAGAAATATCTCACAGATACTTCTTTGATTGCCTACTTTTGCATTTAGCGCATGGTATCTCTCCTGCTTTGCAAAACCTTCAGTAGTGCTTTTGGTCAAGTTTCACCATTGTGCTCATGTATACTATTTATTTGCTCTCCCCTGAGGCAGCAGACACAGATTAGTGGATTACAGTCTCAATGGGGTTCACTGCCAAGGTAAACAGCATGTCCTTCCTCTGACAGACTTAAGTTTGAGATGAGCACAGATGTTGGAGTCAGGATACACAGAGTCTAAGAACGCCTGAAGCATTAAAATGAGTGTTTTACTGTTGTGAATATTCTTTGCTATTCTCAGGATTAATGTTTATGAAAGCTCCAGAAAAGCTGTTCAGTTATATAGTGTGATTCACTTTGGCTAAACTACCGTCTGGGGGATCATCTGCATAATTACTTTTGTACTATAATTATGCGCTATATCTTAGTATAGTATGTATAGTAAGTACAAAGCCTATTTGGTTACACTCAGTACAATATAAAGATTTTTTTAAAGGTCTCTGACAGGTTTTTTTTAGCTTGAAGAAGGGCAGTCTTTGGAAAAGGATTGCGCATTTCCAACACCCCTTTGGGCAGGCTAGTTTTTAACTGCAGGTTGGGAATTGGGTCTTTTGCTCTCCATTTAACTGTGCTTCGTGGACGTAAGTAGTTGTAGAATTGGCTGCTGAGTGCCGGCGTTATGTGAAGCACGCTGGCAGCTGAAAACGTTCTGTTGGAGCGGTGCTGGAGGCAACGGTACAATGTCAACACCCACAAAGTCTGTCTACTCAGGCTCTTGCCTCGGTACCCACTGAAATTCCTCCTTCCTCACCCCTGTCTCACTGCTCTGAGAATAGGAGGAAGGAGAGAGAGAAGGAAAATGATAACATCATCATGGTTCATGGCACCAGACCAGGATTATAAACTTATAGGCAAATTCATTGAGGTGGGGAGGCTTAATTGTGTCTTCTTTTCTTTTTTTTGCTGATGTGTGAGTGGCAGTGTCTCAGACAGCTTGGCCCTGATTTTGGACTCTGTTTTTCCAGTCCTGCCCTTCCTTATGTATCGAGCTGTCAGGGAATTCCAGGAATGTCTGGCCTTTTCCCTTTATAAAATGTTTTTATTCCCACAAACTAAAAAGACACTATTAATAGCTTCTATAATTTTACATATAGATTCATAACAGAAATCACACTTTGAGTGATGCAGTTCTCTGATGGGTCAGAGTTACTGTGCAATTTCAGACATTACATTTGCTTTTATAGATTATGTTTAAGCACTTCATTCATTAGACAGTAAACTGGCCCGGGATTCCCTCACAAAAGAGATTCAGGTTTGCCTTTCTGCTATTCACATTCAAAATGATACTTTCATAATTTGAAAGAAAGCATATAAATTAGCTTTTCTTTCCATTTGTTATCAGCATGCAATACAGAAAGCTCTGGTGTGCCCCTGAACATCCACCAGTTGGTTTGGAATTATCTCAGGTAAATGTCTTTAATAAGATATGAGGATAAAATGTCTTAATTTCATCCCGACTCTGTTTCTTAAAACACAGAATTTCCTGAGCCTCCTCCCCCTAGGCTCAGGCTGGTGGCTTGTGCCAAACATACTGAAACTGTTAAGCACACTGGCTCTTAAAGCAACCACAGGGGTGAAGTATGATGGGTTTCAAAGTGTAGCATGGCTCTTTGAAGTGCTGCTGCCACAATCTGCCAGGTATGCTGCATCAGCACTTTTGGAGTTCCTGGCTAAACTCAGTGTGCTGACAGTCAGGGGTCTTAGAACCCATACATCATCTCTTCATACCTACAGTTAACTTGGTCATCTCTTCCGGTAGTGGACCTCCTGGTACATTTATGGTCATTTCCACTCAGTGTACCTTTAAATTCATGTAAGTTGTTTTAGAGATGTGAGTCTTTAAAAGCATTTTGATGTATTACTTTAGGTTACTTCTGTCCAGCTTACTTTCATTAGGAAACTTGGTTTAAAAGTACTTTCTTTTACTTGAGTTTTGCTCGTACCGCGTGTGGTTTGAGTTTGTGCTGGACCCCCGTGTCGTCATGCATTATATTAATTCAGCAGCTGGTCAGGGTTGGTTCGCACATTTGTGTTTGTCATGTGAATAGTTATTACTGTGTTTTTACCATAGCCGCAAAGGTTCCCTCTCCGTTTTCTTCCCCTTGATGTTCATAACAGCTTTGTGTTTTGAGAAATCCCACAACCCTGCTAATACAAGGTATTTTTAGTCCTGTTCAATACTTTGTTAGATTGGTGTTTTAGTTGGTCGAATTTTCTAAAGACAGAATGATTCCAGAGGGTTTTAAGGCAGCCCATTTTCTGAACCAACAGTTTGAGTAATCAGAAAAACTCTGGTGAAAATTTAAAAATTCTTTGATGGGGGACAGATTCCCACAAAATTGGTCTGATGTCTCTCTTCCTTTGAATTTAAAAGAAGAGATGTTTTTATTCACACTGATTGGAACCAGATGTGGCAATGGGAAGGCAAACCGTTAAGGTAAGAGCAAGTGAATTTCCAGAGAACAGATTTAGTCATTCAGCAGAAACATACACCTTTATAGCAGTTTTCAGACCCACAGTGTGCAATATGGTTATATGTACTGTATATAATCTATCTTATGAAACTGACAAACTGACAGTGAGTTAGGATTGGGTTGTACCAGCTGTTTGTAAGTCCATTGCAGGTTTGTGTATAAAGCCCTTTGTATGCATCTCAGGATCACTAGCAAGTTTTTAATTTACTGTTCAAGTTTTACCCTTAAAAGCTGGTAAATACTTTGTATAATTAGGCACAGTGCCAACAGTGTAAACAAGAAGTCAATGCAGTGCACTGACTTTAACATAATTTCTAAATATCAGTATATAAATAAACAGTTTTGCAGATGCCAAGCTATACATGAAAACTCCCTAATCATAAGGGGTTGCTACAGCGGGCAGCGCCGCATGTTTGATTTGACAGAGTTTTATGCCAGCTGCTCTTTCTGGAGAAACCCCAGAGGGGAATTGGGTGTCCGGCTGGAATTGAACCAGCGGCATTTTACTTGTCAAGCAAATCTGTAAACCACTACACTATGGAGTGACTAAAGGCATTATCTGCTAGTAATTTCTAGATATACTTGTTAGGTTGCTTTATTTTAGACATGCAGGGAGAAATCCTTGTTGTGTGTACAGGAAATATTCTGTTATAATTAATATCCAGTCATGCTCTCTAACTAAAATGCAATGTAAAATCATGCCATTTTATTATTTTATTTATTTATCATTTTGCACATTGTAGCCTCAGTTTCCTGTTCTTAGCTGAGAGGAGTGGCACCTGGGGTGGCCTTCTGCTGCTGTAGCCCATCTGCTGTGAGTGGTTATTTGAGTTAATGCTGCTTTCCTATCAGCTTGAAAAGTCTGGCAATTCTCCTCTGACCTCTAGCATTAGCAAGGCATTTTCACCCAGAGAACTGCTGCTCATGGGTTTATTTTCTCTTTTACAGACCATTCTCTGCAAACCCTAGCGTTAGCTGTGTGGGAAAATCCCAGTAGATCAACAGTGTCTCTGATCTGATACTCAGACCAGCACGACAACCATGCCACGTTCACAGTCACTCAAATCACCCGTCTTTCTCAGTTTGAACTTCAGCAGGGTGTCTCGTCCACATCTGCATGCCTAAATGCATTGGGCTGCTGCCATGTGATTGGCTAAAAAGATATTTGTGTTTATCAGCAGTTGAACAGGTGTGACTAAGTAAGTGGTCAGTGAGTGTGTAGGTTACTTCTTTATTTCAGTTTTGCATCCATCCATTCATTTTCTTAGCTACTCTTCCAGCTTAGGGTTGCAGGGGTACTGTGGCCAGTCCTAGTTATCACAGGGTGAGAGATGAGGTCCCTAAACTAGTCGTCAGTCCACTTCAGTGCAAATATCTGGTAAGAGTTAATAACTATTTGAGAAATAGTTTGTGTGTTGCAGCCTAATTTCATGAAAAGATGAGAAAATCTCTTTTTAGTAAACCATTGTTTTATAACTAGTTGAGTATAATCCCTGTGATTTTTTTAAAACACCCATTTAACTTATTCAGAGCTGTTGCATAGCTTTACCTCTTTGATTTTCAAGTGAATTTTGGTGAGTGTAAAACTCAAAAGTGTTTAAAAAGTAAACTATCAACCTGCTAGAAGAGAGCACTTGTAGTTTTAGTACCCCGTATTGCTCACCACTCCCCTAACTAAAGCCTCATCATCTCTGGCTCTGCTGAACTCAACAAATTGTATTTTAAGAACAGACCTACTTGGTGTCATGTTTTTGCAATAAAACATGATAAACAAACACTGATTAATGGTTGGAAATACCCCTACGCTCTTGAGGCTGCTAATGTTTACACTGACCAGGCAGGGCTTTGAGATAATCTGGCATGATGTCATCTCAGACGGTACATTTTCCCACATTCACACTGAGTTAGATTGATGCCGCACATGTGCTCAACTCGCACTGCTGTGTTGTTCTACACTAAGTTATATCAGCATATTAAAGGATGGCGAGCACAGCGGGGAGTAAGCTGACACCCACGAGCAGAGGTCCGGCAGTGAGGGAAGTCCCAGATAGCTGAAGCTCCACACATGTGCTGTGATGAGAAACTCAGATGTAAAACTATTCCTTTCACTCATTTCCTTTTTTTTCCAGCTTTTATTGGTTGCTATGTTGGATAAAACGGCTTCCTCCTGCTTTTAAAATTCGTGGTCATCTGTAGTAGTTTTTAGCGTGGCGTTGTGTTGACAAGCTCTCTCGCTGTCTCAGAAAAAAGAACCTACCCAGTGGGGGCTTTATAGCGACATTGTACTCAAGGAAAGTCTGTGCCTCTGACCTGAGACAGTCCATTTTAGACCATATGGTAATAAAATGGTAGCACTGAAGGTCCCTGTGGTCCAGTGTGCAAAACTGCAGCCAACTTAAAGGAAATCGCTGCTGTAAACAAAGAACAAGTTCTTGTTTTGTCTCCTGGTGATGTAGAATCTCTAGCCTTGCAGAGTTCACAGACAAGCCTTTGTTTCCAGAAGCAAAAAAAAAAGTATTGGCCTTTGGTCACAGCAGTTGTTTTTGCAATATATGTGCTATTATGTGAACTGAGAAATGCATGGGCGGATAGCATGTTCACATGAGTTTAAGCTCCCTTGTGTCTCGGCCACACAGGGCAGGAATATTTTTTTCACTTGAGCGACACAAGAGCATTATCCCACAGTGTGCATTGTTGTTCAAGATTATTTGAATTCTAATTTTAGCACTTATCATAGTTTAGTTCTAAAAATATTGTAGCTATTGTGATTTTAGGTATGCAGTGTTTTCTTTAACTCTAGACCAGAGGACAAATGTTATTGTGTGTTATTGCATGTGGGAGGAATTTCCAGGAGCTTTTTTGTCATTAAGACCTCCAGAGATCCCATTTCTTCAGCTGTACATGTATCTCTTTCCTTTTTTTCCCTTTTATATTTTTCCTCGCAGCTCCCAACAGTGCTCTTTACGGCATTATTTTTGGCTGAGGTGGTATATATACAACAGCACACCAGACTCGACATAGACTCGATTTAAGCATGTCTGAAGGCTGAGCCTGGTCACCTCATTGCTTTAACAGTGGTCAAAATGGTAGAAAAAAAATTGAAACAGGCTTAGGCCTTAATGACAGATAATCCAGTTACAAACTTGTGGATCTCGTCAAAAGGTTTGCTTTCCAGGTTGCGGTTTTGTGATGTGAATGGAACGTGAAGCAGGGAGAAAAAGGTTTTATTTCAGCCTGTGTTTGCCACAGGCTTGCCCTCTGCGTTCACTCTGATTTGCACACTTTGATTTGAGGCTTTGTGGGCACGGCAGCCACTGGTTAGGATGCTGTGAGATGTCTTGTTGTTTTACTTATTACTGGTGGTCTTGTGTCTCAACATAGCGTTTATAGCTACTGTCACATCTGCCTGGAACGGATGGTAACATAACTAACGAGGGAGTAAAAATGGTAGCAACGAGTAAATGTATTAAGCCACTTGTGGATTCATCCTTTGTGTTGTTGGGTAACAAAGCATGGGTTACAATAGAGTGGTAACATGTTTTAAACAACTTAACAACTTATAAAGCTTTTCTTTATTTTCTGTTATATATTTATAACAATGGTGAACGCTCATATTGAGGCCTCAATCACACAGGCCTAGAGACTGGCTGGTGACCAGCTAGCAACCACTAGTCGATGGAGAAATTACAGAAAAATGTGTATTCTATAAGTGGTGGATGGAGGATGCAGGCAGTCGCTAGCATGAAATTTATTGCAAAGAGGTTTAAGGTGCTACACTGCTTTGGTTGCTAGCTGGTTGCCATGGTCTCCAGTAGTTTGTGTAAAAGATGTTGACTTGTCTGCAAATACTTGCAAACTACTCGCCATGCTGTAATGAAAATAAAAAATTGCAACACAGAATAGAAACCCAGACTGTTTGCCCTCAAAATAAAAGTTGGTTTCAGCAGTAAGGGGTTTCCATTGCAGTGTTTGCAGACAAGTTGGCGTCTTCCATGCATACTACAGGCGACTGTCAATCTGCTTGTGACCAAAGCAAATTAGAAGGAGGTTTGTGGTGCAACCTCCTCATTGCAACTGATTTCACCTGGCAACACACCTGACAACAACCTCCAGCAACCACTCACGAACTGGTAAAGAAACATATTTTTCCTACTGAGTTGCTGACCGGTCTCTTTGCCTGTGCGACTAAAGTCTGAACATTGCCAAAGTTTCAAATTATGATTTCAGTGAACGTATAGGTAACCCCTGTGAGCCAAAATATAAGGCTTTAGGCTACTCAACACCTTTAGTTTCAAACTGTTTATCCTCTCTCTGATGTGCATGGTGTCAAGAGACTGGAGATCGCAGACAGAAAGCTCTAACTTTGAGCAGCCCCACCCATCTGCTCTCCAGACCTTCTGTTTACAAGGGTCAGCCAACTAGAAGAAAGTTGCCTTAAAGGGAGCAGAGCCAAAACAGTTTGTATTCTTGCTGGAAAAGCTCTGCAAATGGATGAAAAGAAAATGTCAGGAGAAAGATTAAATTTGTGTTTTTGTTTGTTTGAAGTATCTTCATCAGTCGCTTCTCTGTCATTTCCCTCTAAGCCACAGGCCACTAAAGGAAGAGGAGAGTCTTTGGGATTGGCAGATGCAGAATGCCTGTAGCCTGGTGAGGGGGGTGACACCCAAGCAGCACTACCAGCCCACCCAAGGGAGCTACCAGCTTCAGTTTGCTATTCAGCAGTTGCAACAACAGAGACTTAAGGATCAGCATCAATTTCTGGACCAGACCCACTGCAGACATAAGGCAAGAGATATTGTTTTCTTACTAAAAAATGTTTTTATAATTTTTATCATCTTCAATGGGAGATTCCCCGGTATTCCTTTCCACAAACCACACGGATATACAATAAGAGGTCAAAGTTTCATCCTCAAGTCTGCTGCAGCTGGACAGTTTCAGACAAATGCCCCTAGCTGGTCCTTTTGAGGGCAAATATTCCTGCTTACTACTCCCCAGAGTTTTTTGAGACTCACTGATATCAGTTTTTACTGCTTATTTTTTCATTGGTAGTATTTGAATTTCCATGTTTTTCCTCTTTTTTTAAAAAAAAAAAAATAGACCTTTTTTTTAAATACACTGGGGTTTGGAAATAGTTATAAGATAAAAGGCGTTTTTCAGCTTATTTTATTTTTGTTTTGATATATTATTTTAGTATCAGCACCATGGAGAACTTAACCTCAGGAACTTTTAATGCAGGAAAACATTTAATAATTAAGATCGGCACTTTCCAAAATAGTGCAAAATACACCCACACAAAGAGAAGAGCGTCCGTGTTTACCTTTACAGAGGAGTTATTTGGAGAATCTCCTTCCAGACTGTTTAACAAAACACTGTTTGGAGGGGAAATCTTCTTTAACAGAAGCTCATTTTTGAAGAGTAAAACATAACTGCTCACTCCAGTATCATATCATTTAGGTGAGTGACTCTACTATTCAAATA
>VUQK01010416.1:33622-48138 GCA_015106715.1 Bujurquina vittata | reverse complement strand
GGGAGTGTAAAAACTTTTAATTTCAGAGATTTTGAAGAATAACAACCCTCGGGGTCATTTTTGACCCCACTTATGCATCTAAGGGTTAACAGAAGCTCATTTTTGAAGAGTAAAACATAACTGCTCACTCCAGTATCATATCATTTAGGTGAGTGACTCTACTATTCAAATAGGAAGGTGAGCCGTCAAGGAATGCTGCTCATGAGGGCACTAGAGAGGCCCCCAATACAGATTCTTTTATGACTTTAAAGTCATAGCAATACAGTGTATATCAGATTTTTAGCTCCATTAATGTTCCCATTTTAAGACAAAAAAATTTGGGGATATAATTTTCTTAGCAGTAGTAATGTAGCGACAAAAAACCTTTTAGTCATGGCTAAACAGCCGTGACAGATGTGATTTAGCTGTTTTTACAGGGAGATTAGAAAGGTAGAAAGGTCTCAGTATAGAGTATTTTTTTTTAATGTTTAGACCAAAAAGAGTGGCTCTCACTTTTAGTGCAGTTTCTTTGAATGAAAATCTCACCAAATAGGAGGATGTATGTTTCCATTTTCCAGAGGATTTTGTGGACTCAATCTATGGATTGAGAGAAATGGAGACAGGACACTGCCACAGGACAGCTTAAAGCGTGGAATGACTGGATGCGCCCAATTTTTCCGATCTCTACTGAGTACTGCAGTTGGCCTCACATCATTGTTTCTCATCTTGGTTGGAACTTAATTAATGCAATTGAGGTGATATTTCTTTTGGCTTGGTCAGTAGCCTTACATAAGGCACTTTATGATTCTGATCCCTTGCTTCTCTCTGTTCCATTCTTCTTTTTGTCTTATCTGTGACCATGTTCCATCATAGTCCAGGCATATAGGGGCATGAATATCTCTTAAAATTTAAAATGCCTTCTGCCATTAAGGACTTGGCACTGTACAACAATAAGACAGAGCTGTCTTGTTATTTACCCTCATAATCTGAGGTAATAGGAAGGCTGATTCTAGATATGGTTGTTTCACCATCAAGTCAGGCAACCCTCTCTAAAATACTGGTCATCCCACCCCATTCCTTCCCTTCTCCCCGGCTGTCATGTCAATCTGTGCCACTGAATTCAGTACTTAGCTATTAGACAAGTTTTTTTTACAGGGCGTGGACCTTAATCTGTCAATGAATTGGTCAGTGATTTGATTTTATTCTTTAGTTGCATTAGATTGGGGTTTTGATTTTTTTGATACAAATGTACTTAATCTCCTTGAGCCCACAATTTAGGATTTCCTGGCCTTGAGGGAAAATTATTGATGCTTTTTTGATAAATTAAATACACAAAAGGATGTTCTCAGTCGAATGCGAGTGCTCGTTTTTCAGTGTGAGAGAAAGAGACAGGGGTCTGTTCCGGCACTCCAGTCCACGTTCCAGTTACTGGATGCAGACTGCACGGCTCCTCCACAGGATTGGCCCGGGGCCACCTGGCAGCCAAAGAAAGGTGCCCTTCCTGGCCCCGCTCAAACTGAATTGCGGCCATAGGCCTTGCAACCAGGAAACTTAGCTTCTCATTTATCAACACAGAAATTACATCAGATATTCCCTGTCACCCTGCCGGCCCTTTGAGCGGCCACACTGTGAAGCTGGAAAACCATTAGTTTGTTAGATAGCCGTATAAAGCTGCAGAGAAAATAGCATGGACGTGAGATGTGGAAGGAATGTATGCGAGCATTCCCCGGCGTTGCAAGGACAGAATGAAATGTGGCTCTAAAATATTATGTCAGAAAGACAACAGTATTTTCCCTCTTCACAAGCCTTTGAAGAGATCTTGTATAAACAAATAAATAATGTGAAGAATTTGCTTTTCACTGGAGCCAGCTGCACAAAAATGTTGAGCTTGTTTTGATACTGGATGGCATTTCATTAATATCTGCACTAATTCATGTCAGGCACTTTGATATTTCACCTTAATGACCAGAGGCCACATTTTTTTTCCATGACTCACCAATTTCAAATTTGATCCAACTTCCTTAAGCCTTTTTTTTGGAAGGAAGTTTGATTCTTATTTTGGCCTGAACAGTTCCCTACAGATATGTGAAGAACGATACCCATGCCAGCCTGTAGTACATTTAAACAACAGCCACGAGCAGTGATCTTCTGCTACATGCCCAATCATTTAAAATGTTCATTTAAAAATATTTTTACATAATCTCAATGATGGTTGGTTAAGGTAGCACCATAATGCTATAATTGACACATGCTATTTTATACAGTACTG
This sequence comes from Bujurquina vittata, assembly GCA_015106715.1. NCBI lineage: Eukaryota > Metazoa > Chordata > Actinopteri > Cichliformes > Cichlidae > Bujurquina > Bujurquina vittata. The sequence continues at coordinate 45,890 of VUQK01010416.1, read as the reverse complement.
TGTATTATACAAACCACCCCTCATTCCAGTGAGGCAGACTTTCTCTTATTTTATTTTTCGTTTGACATTGACTGCTGTTTTAATCATTTTCAGTCAAGTCCTCGCAGTTTCTCCCCATTTCTAGTTGAATCTATGAAAATTTTCAAAGATGACACCGTCACTGCCTCTCCCCCTTTGAGAGCTGGGATAGGCTTCAGCCCCCCCCCAAGATCCTAAACAAGATAAACGTTTCTGCTCAGTTAATATCTTGACCAAGTATGTTTCAAATTACGTATCAAAAAGACAAGAAACAAGAAAAGCCACATGGAGATTTTTTTTTAATTAATTCTTAGAAAGAGTAATATTTCAGTAAAGATCTCAACCAAAAGGTTGTGTTTTACAACAGCTGGCGCATTCATACACACTTGTATTTTAGGGCCAATAATCACTCCAGAACCACCATCACTGATCCAATGTCATTTTTAAAGCCAGTGAAGCCACAACCATACGCTCCATGTTGTTTTTGACGTTGAAATTAGTCTCTTTTGGCTAGTTATGGAAAATCCTTTGAGTTCTTTAAATAACACTTTAAAGACTTCCAACTAAAGGCGGCGTTATTATCAAAATTAATATCACCAGATTTACCAGTGAGTAGTCATCCTTTGTAACGACGCTTACTGTCCTGATTACCTTATGCAGTACTCGCCCTTGTGTTTAAATTAGAAAGTCTCCAACCTCTTTGCTTTGTTGGTTAAAATGTCAAGAGTAATTTGATTATTGCAATAGTTTGATATTACCCATAAGTAACTGGCTTTTGTTTTCTTTTTTGTTTCATAGGCTCAATTTTCAGACCAGACACCACACAGCCAGGCTCCCACAAAATCATCCAGCTGCCCTCCTTCCAGCTTTCACGCTCTGCCAAATCAAAGCCATGGCCTAAGCCATATCCAGACCTGTGTTAGCCCAGTTCTTGCTCCAAAACCGCCCAGTAGTGCCCGAGAGGGACAGGTCAGGAAAACGACTGCAAAGCGTCTGATCAGGTAAGCTTGGCTCTGAGTCAGTGTATTTATTCACAGTGCTCTTTAACCCCCTTAATGCCTACTGTATCATATTTGATACACGAGTTTGTGAGACTCATTAGAATTCTCTTTTTTTTTTATTTGTCAGAAGGTTAGTAAACACTCCGTTTTCATAAATAAAATTGAATTTTCTTGCAATTATTTCATGGTTCAGGCTTTAAAGGGATATTATTAACTTGTATGGCTAAGTTTAATCAAGTCCCCATCACTTTCAAACATGCACTGCAGCCCTAAACTTCTACTGACATTACCGAGCAGAGGTATATATGCGAATGTGAATGTATGACACAGCTGCATTGGTGATTAAATGACCAAGCGAGTGGGTGTCAGGTGTCTTGCCTACCGCTCGCTCTGCTCAGGAACCTCCCTCACCAAAATCAAACGCAGTATTTTCCAGCGGTGAAAAAAGAGCCTGAAGCGGACGATCTCCATCTGTTTGCTGCATGTGAAAAAGGGCAACGTCAGACAATGTCCCAGCCTTATCCTCCCCACATTGCCCAGAGTTCATATGTGAAAACTGCTCATTTAATTTATCGCAGACACAGTGCAGCATGGTGGCATTTCTCCCCCCCACCCACTTGTGGAATGAGACAGGGTTCATGGGATCGGTGAGTTCAACAGGACATGGCTAATGCTAATGAGAGTTAGAATATGCGTGTAGTGGAGTGCTCCCAGTCCTTTGGCCGCAGGGTGTATCTACCCGTTCAGTAAACAACCTCATCACAGGCCTGATTTCTGCCTGAACCGTAAACAAAACGTGGTTCAGTGAAAGGGCCTGGGCTCCAAGCGCCGTTTAAATCCTGTTTGGTTTGGAGATAAGCTGAAGACTACATAAGGAAAAATAAAAGGAAAGCAGTGAAGCCGGGCTGAACTGCCAGCTATTTTCCTCACTTATTTTATGACTTTATTACTGCAACATCTGGCAAAATTACCCAACAACAGCAAACCTTTGTGATCAGAGCTGACTGTTTGTTTAAAGTAGGTTTGTTGCAGTGGTGAACTGCTCTTCACACTTATTTAATGTTTAAGAGGAAAGGATACCACTGGACTGGAACACGGGCTGTTTTTGTAGTTGTTGAGTTAAGCCCTTACAGTGTGTGAATTACCCCCAAATCCAACAGTGCATTTCTCTGTTTGACTTAATTCATTCATTGCAAGCTTGCAGGCCTGCTGATGCCACGCTGAGCAAAACCCTCACTCTGCTGACGTGTTACATCCAGTCATCTGACTTGACTGGACAAACTGTACCTGGCAAGAAAATAGTTAAGAGGGCAGGGGTGGGGTGTAGAGGTTGTATAGGTTGTAGGTGCTATGTTTTCCCCTGTGTGCGTGTCTCCCTGGCAGTGGCTGTGTTTACCCTCTGCATGTGGAATTCCTGAGCCCCCTCACACTCTCCTCTGTCGTGCATTTTTGTGGTCGACCAGTGTGACAGTGGAGAGTGTGGGAAAAACGGAAGCTTCACGACCAAAAATGCGCTGATGGAAACAATGAAGAGAAAGAATGAAGAAAGGGGAAAGAAAGAATGACAGAAAAAAGTAAACTATGTCTAGGAGAAAGGAGATGATTGTTTGCAGAAAACGGTGGGATAATAAGTTGCTTCCCTTTATTTCCAGTGCACATTTTAGGGGCAACTTAATACCCCTGTTATTGAGGCACATCTGAAATGCATCCCAGTATAGGCCTAAGCCCCTCCAACTTATAATAGAATCACTGTGCTGGGTGTGTTCAAACAGTTCAAGGTTATCCAGTCCTTCAAACACCTTCTTCCAACCAACTGTAAAACTGTTGTTTGATACAAATATACTAACACTGGCTGTGACTAGATTTCCCCTGAGTAATACACCGCTAATGAGTATTGACAGCTATTAGTTGGCTCTATTTATCTGAATGACATTTGCATTTTTGAAATTCTGTTGATGCAGCCAAAAAGTTTCCTTTATTTGAAGAGTGGCTTCCAGTTTTGGGAATTTTTTTTTTTTTTGTCTTAAAGTTTGGAATTGCTACCACTACTCTAAAGTCACTTTTAAATAAAGCTGAATGAACATTGGCAAACTCTCATGAATGACAGTGCCTTTGATTTCAAGCTCAGCTAGCACACTTGAAGCAAATGTGCAGCTTGTTGGTATCATACTCAACAGGGCAGGGCTCTGTCTGCTCTATCAACATACCACAGCTGCCAACTCGAGGGGCTGCAAGAACTCAAAGTGGTATGACTTCAGTGAAGGCTTTGAAAGGAGCAATTTGTAACACAAATAAATGAGCCTGTTTGGTATTTTGTTTGCAAGGTTTGGTTAGTCGCAGCTGTAACTACGGAAACCCAGGCTGTCGTGTGGCATTACTAATAGGGTGACAATTACAGCAGCACCATTAATGTCAGCCTAGCTGCTGCTTTCACTCCCTATTAATCAGCCACAACAGTAGTTATTTTCACGGGATACTGTATACACACAGAAGCTGCCAAACGTGTGTTTATGGTTAAACTTTATCCCCTTTGGTCAGTTTGAGTAACATTAAGACACGCTAACTACCTGAGTGCACCAAAAAGTAAAGCTGCACATCTGCTGTGTTTACATAAGAACTTCAGCTCTGTGCGAATAGCGTGAAATTTTCAACATTGGGTTATGTGTCATCTGCACACACTGCAAGTTCAGAGTCAGTTCTCACCAGCAGTGTTTCTTGCTGCTGTCTGACTCTTGAAGTGACAGAGCGAGACTGTTGACAAAGAAAGTGATGTGAAGAACCCAGAGGTCAAGTTTTTTTCCCCCCTGAATACGAAAGGGGTTTCTTCCTGTCGAGTTATGCCTTGCTTAAAGTGGGCCAGTTCTATTTGCGGTTGTGTAATGGAATGAAAGAACAACTGTGCAGCCCCTTACAAGGAGGCAGTGTGTACCCTCATTACCTTATTAATGCTCTTTTGGCAAGCTGCTGTCCTGGGGCGAGAGGTTAATACCAGCTAAGCTTTATTTATTGTTCCCTCTAAAAAAATGCTTAAGAGATTTAATGTATAAGGTTGCAGACGTGTCTACTCCTGCTCTATGCTTCAGTAGCTCTTATAATGATTTTCTATAATGATTTTCTCTTTGAAAACACTATGTTTGCAGTCTGCTCATGTGAAAAGGGCAATGTAATTCCTTGTTTATGAACTTCAGACTTATGTATGAAGCATTGTAAGAATTCAAGGCTGTGCCTCTATGCTCCTTTTCTCTCTGTAATCTTTGCCCACAGTTGACATAGTCCTTAATCGCTACAGTGTTCTTGCCAATGTGACAAGCGCATCACCAAGGACAAGGAAAAGGAATGTCTCCCCTTAGTGTCACAACAGCTCCTCTGAGGCACTCAGTAAACACTTGGCCTCACCAGCCTCCACTGGCTGCACAAAGAGTAACTATTAGATGCTGACTTCACTTTTTTCATGACAGAAGGTGGCTTATCACACCTTTTGTGCACAAAAAGCTGTAAAAAGAAATAGGTCTTGGAGTAGGATTATATTAGCTTCAAGGCTCAGAACATGTAGTTTCTCTGACCAATAGGTACTCATTACCTGTGTAATATTGTAGTTATTACTAGGCTGTTTTCACCTTGTAAATAGAACCTGACTGATTTATCGGACCCCTATGAGAGAAAGACCAAGGAACAGTTTACCCTGCCCAGGATACGGTTACCGGGGCCCCATCCTGGAACTAGGCCTAAAGAGGGTGCTCAAGAGAGAGTGCCTGGTGGTCAGACCTTAGTCCATGGGGCCCAGCCAGGCACAGCTCAAAGAGTAGGCATGGGCCTGCCCTCCTGTAGGCCCACCACCCGCAAGAGGCACTGTAGGGGTTGGGTGTAGTGTATGTTGAGTGGTGGCCAAGGGCGGAGTTCCTGGCAGACCAATCCCACCTATTGAGGCTGGCGATTGGGACATAAAATGTTAACTTTCTGGTGGGAAAGCAGCCTGAACTAGTGCGTGAGGTTGAGAGATACCGGCTACATATAGTCGAGCTCACTTCAACCAGTCTCCTGGAGAGTGGCTGGGCTCTGTTCCAGTCTGGAGCTGCCCTCAGTGAGAAGCAATGGGCTGGGATGAGTATCCTTATCCTCTCGGTTTGCTGGCTGTACACTGCAGTTTTTTGTAGTAGACGAGAGGGTTTTTTCCCTGTGCCATTGGGCCTGGGAATGGGTCCCGATTCTCATTTGCATTTATGCTCTGAACCATTGGATCAGGTGCCAGGGGAGGATGCTGGACAGATCTGGCACACTTAAACATATAGTGAGGGTCCACGAGATCTTCAGCTCCCACCTCTGGCAGAACTTCACCAGTATTCCAAGGGTGGTTGAGGAAATTGAGTCCGAATGGACCATGTTCCCCACCTCCATTGTTGAAACTGCTGCACGGAGCTGTGGCTGCAATATGGTTGGTGCCAGTCATGGTACTAATCCCCCGAACCAGATTGTGGATACTCACGGTGAAGAGAGCCATCAAGCTGAAGAAGGAGACCTAACAGGCTTGGTTTGCCTGTGGGATTTTGGAGGTAGCTAATGGGTACCGGCAGATCAAGCAGGATGCAGTTTGGACAGTAGCTGAATCAAAAACTTGGGTGTGGGAGGAGTTTTTTGAGGCCATGGAGAAAGACTTTTGGTCTGCTTCAAAGCAGTTTTGGCAAGCCATCAGATGGCTAAGGAGGGGAAAGAGGTGCTCCTGCTCACATGGTTTATAGTGCAGGTGTGCACTGGGGCTGTGGCTGCAATGACACAGATGGGGTATCAACCTGTCGGTGAAGAGAGCTGAGCATAAAAGTGAAACTGTTGATTTACCAGTCAATCTATATCCCTACCCTCATGTGGGGTCATGAGCTTTGGGTAGTGACCAAAAGAACGAGAACACTGATGCAGTGAAAATGATCTTTCTCAGAAGGGTGGTTGGCCTCTCCCTTAGAGATAGGGAGACAAGTACAGTAATTTGAGAGGGGCTCAAAGTAAATACTATTCCTGCACTACAAAAGGAGCCAGTTAAGTTGGTTTGGGCATTCAACTAGAATGCCTCTTGGGTATCTCCTGGTTGATGTGTTCCAGGCATGTCGTATTGGGAGGAGGCCCCTGGGTAGACCCAGGACTCGCTGGATGGATGATATCTCTCAGCTGGCCTGGGAACACCTCAGTGGTCCCTGGAGGAGGTGGTTGGAGAGAGGGAGGTTAGGGTATTGTAATATTAGGATTGAAACCATTCTTAAAAATACTATAGAAAAAATACTATACTCTGTCAAGCTTTACTTTGAAATATCTAAGTTTTTTATGTATTATAATTGCACAATGTGGTTCTAGAGACTTGTAGCATGAACTATGACAAAGGCAGTTTGGAGTACTTTGGCATGTGTCTTGCAGAGGACAGATTTTGTCACTGATAGCAATGCAGTCATGCAATATACATCTCTTGTGGAAACCAAACTGATCATGAGCACACAAAATATATTGATTCAGTGACTAAACTACATGAAATCTTATCATGTGCTTTGAGTAAAGAGTAGGGTTGTAGCCAACCAAAGAAAATTTTTGACTGTCACACCCTATTCTTGAACTAATCATTTGGTCACGGGGAACAAAAATCTGCTTATTATCTCTAGATCAGCTGTGGCAAACATGTGGCCCCCGGGCCATAACCGGCCCCACCAAAGGGTCCCATTTGGTCCACTGGATGGCTGTAATTTCAATGAAATTAACCGTTTAGGACTGAAAATCTATGCAACATTAAGAGGATTTCTAGATCTATATAAGTTGTTTAAATGATGTGATTAAGTGATGGAAACCTTAGCCAGTGTGGAAAAACTGAAATACATTTTTGAAATTGCACTTTTTTTTTAAGCCAAGCTGGTCGCCATTTGTTTTCTCAGTAACTGAAAAAAAGAATTTAGCAAGAAATAATATTTCCAAAAGGAAGAAGGGTAAAGGGTTTACAATTTTCAGCTAGATTTTCAGGGAAACCTTTTGAGGGTTGTTTTTGTTCTATACACTTATTTAGCTAGTCTGGACAATGCATGAAATTGGGCTGTGTAGTCCATGAAGAAGAATGATTTGGATAACCCTGCTATAGCTTAACGAAGATGGTAAAAATGTATTGAATGCATCGTTTCTGCTGGCCTTATTAGCTTTAGGGAAGTAAGGGGCCAGAAATCCTTTAGTCCTCCCACTTTCGGCACTTTACTCAGTACTCACAGGTCTTGCAGCACCCATTTTTGATCTCTGTTTTCATTTTTTATCTCAACTACACACCTTTAAATCTTTGTGACTGTATCTTGAACAGTTGCAACACAGTTATGTGCACAGTCAGACTTATAAACACCTTTCCTTTGTAGCAGTTCTAACTACACACATTTTATCTCTCTCTGTCTCTCTCTCTCTCACACACACACACACACACACACACACAGAGGGAGGAGACTCACGAGGCAAAAACAACATACACTACAGTATTGCAGCTGGAAACAATCACACACCCTCAAAACCAGTTTTCTTTATATATTTAGTATAATATTTAGCTGAAAGCAGAACATTGGGATAACGCAAGTGATGTGTACCACAGCTTGGGTGAGCATTTGCAGTGCAGTTCATCTTTGCATAAGCCCTCTGGGAATGATAATTTTTGGTCTTCATGGATTTTTATCCTGTGTCTGATTAACAGGCAGATGTCCTCGGAGAGTTCAGCCAGTGGAACCGTGGCCAGTGGCAAGCAGGTGGTCTACGAGGCCATCTGCGGTAAAACAGGTGGGTTTAATGTTGCAGTTCTACATAGTATGTTTAGTACTCTGCTGTAGTCCTCAGGCAGGAGTGAAGTTATGCCCACTCTCTGCCAGTGTTAGTGATTACAGCCAGAGCATAGTGGACATTCCCCATGGAGGACTGATAAACACCACTAGATATTTTTACCCACCTCCTACTTGTTCAGTCATGTGCAAGATGTGTAAATGTTTTCAACACACTGTAAAAAATAAAATAGAGAAAAATACATAAAGGCATTGATAAATAATAAATTACAACCCTGTTAGAAGAGTGAGCTTGAATTAAATAAATCTTACAATGATTTGTGCCCCCTTAAGAGTTTGACCAAGAGAAGAGTTAAAGCTACCAGAACTGCAAGAGCAAAAGCAAAATTTCAATTGCAGTTATTTTCTGTATAAAGAAGACCTAGTATGCTCTTTTCCAGCTCCATATGTCATGAACGGCTGTGTGGCAGGCAGGATTGAGGACCCCAAAGCACCAAAAAATACCAAACGCAGACTCAAACACAGAAAGACAGAGGTTTATTGCAAACTGAATAGGGGACACACAGCAGGCAGGGTAAAGCAATTAAGTTAGGCAGAAAACACAGGAGTTAAATACACAAGGAAACGAGGTGGAATGGAAACAGCTGGGAACACAGGTGAACCACATAACACAGACAAGGCAAGGGGAAGCAAAACTGAACATGACAGACAGGGACCAAAAGACTGTCAAAATAAAACAGGAAACAAGACGAGTAATCCTTATTGAACATACAGGGTCGTGGTGCAGGCCCCAAGTTCATGCTCTGTCTGAAACAAGCTGTTTTAGCTTCTCTGTCTTTAAAGCCACTCTGCCTTAACTTGAATCAAAATCGAACACTTTTAAAAACCAGTTAACCTGGCCAAAGTGCTTTAGATGTTGCAGGCAATATGTAATGAAATATGTTCAAGAAGTCCAGACATAAAACATAACCAGCAGAGTTTAGAAATATAATAAATGCATATAACTCCTTGGATTTAATAGTGTTTTCTAAAAACTAAAAAGTAGTAAACTAAAAATATGTTTTAAATACTTAAAAAGAAAATTACAAACAAGCAAAAGCAATAAAAAATCTTCCTTTAAGAAAACTTTCTTCTGATTGACTCAGGCACAAACAGAAGATTTGTACATGCGGGTGGGACTGATGTGCTCACAGCCAGAGCTGTGCCCGAGATAGCCATGTTAAGATTATGCTCTCTTTGACATCATAAAGATCCGAGAGTAGAAAAAAAAACTTTCTGAAAGCGAGCGTTTAAAACAGTCTGAAGGCTACAATGTTATCATTATTTGAAACTTTGGCTGTGTGACTGTATATGACAGAAGACAAGGAAAAGCACAAAGGGTCCTCTTTATTTGTACAGTACTGTGCAAAAGTCTTGAGCCACCCCCAATTTTTTTTTAATATATATATTTTGTTAGGAAAATGGGAAACAGGTGCAATGATTTATTGAAATTTTCAAACATTAAGGGAAACACAGTATATAAAGCAAAATAGAGTTTGTGCAATTCTAACGCGCTTGAAAGTCAATATTTGGTGCGACCACCTTTATTCTTCAGCACAGCCTGAACTCTCTCAGGCAGCTTTCTTGTCATTCCTTTAAGTAGTCTTCAGGAATAGTTTTCCAGGCTTCTTAAAGGACATTCAAAGCTCTTCTTTGGATGTTGGCTGCCTTTTGTTCCACTCTCTGTCAAGATGATCCTGAGTTTCACATACTGTCATCTGTTATAGTAGATGTTTTTATTTATTTTTTTGGCTTGGTACTTATTTTGTCCTCCACCTGTCCAGTTTACTCAAATTGTTTTAAGGACACAATGCAAACCATCCCAAGACATGCTAAGCTTTCAGCTAATAGTGCTTTGGAAATCATCTTGTTTGTGCAAAAATACTGTTTTGTACCCGTCAAACTTTGTTATCTCCGAAAAACACCAGAGAAGTGAGGGATGGCTAAAGACTTTTACACAGTACTGTATGTTCTGCATGTGTTCAAAACCAGAGGAATGACAATCACTTGGGGATAAAGAGGCATAACAGTGAAGACATCTTTTTTTGAGATCAACTGATGGGAACATTTGGGGCATTTCCATCTGTTGGTCATTGCCATGCAGTTGTAATTACTGTCCATTTGCCAAATGCTGTACCGAATAAATAACACCTCTCAAGAGAATGACAAATGCAAGTCAGATTTTGTGGGTTCATGCACTCACGTGTGCGCTTCTGTCATGTTGCCTTATTTCCACAGCTTCTTTCCATCCTGAGAGAAGTGTTGAGCTTATTGCAGTGATATTAAGCAGTTTGCGCTTATGCACACATCTGTTTGCCTGATCACGGGCTTTTTCCACAGCCCTACTATACATTAGCATAAGAAAATCACACCATTCTTCACATCATGTCAGTGTCGCAGTCAAGCGAGATCAGCTTGTTGGAAAAACACAGTAGCTGGGCATCGACCTGTCATCCCCACACCTCCTACCCCACACTAAAACACACACACACACACATACACAGTATTTTTTTGGTTCTTCATTTTCCCCCTATTCCAAAACTATGAAACCTGGCTAAGGTTAACAAACATCTTACAAACTCATCAATTACTGTAACTGGATCCTTTGGGAGCAACTTCTAAATTTAAGGAATGCATTTTTTCCAGTGTTCAGGGTGCACAGGGTGCTTCGCTCTTGAATAAAATGCATCACTCTGTGTGTGTGTATGTATATATATATATATACACACACACACACACACACACACCTCGCAGGTTTAACCATGCGTGTTAAATGAGGCTGAGGGTTAAACAGAGACTTGGTGTGGTGTTTTGGAAGAGGGAGGGTGTTATTAAGCGGGACACAGCCTTTGTGGAGCTTTGGAGTGCATCAGGTCTTTCTGCCTGCCCGGTGTACCTCTGTTATGAGATGACTGAGCTCCCCTGATTGACTCTGACAGGCAGTTAGAGCGAGTCCAAATGGAGAGCATTCTCTCTGATCAGCTGTCGACCATCATTAATCACACTCTCCCTTTATCCCTCTCTTGTGTTCTCTCATAATATGTTCCTCTCTTTGCTCATGCAGCCCTCCCTTTATCCTCTGCAAACCTTTTCTGCTCACTAACCCCCACCCCCTCTTTCCCCCTCTTCTTCTGTGTTAATTTTTGACATGACACAAGGGCGGGATTTTGATGAGGACCTACCAGAGCTTACAGAACTAGATTGCATTGGCCACATGTGTTTCAGAGTGCTTCCCTTGAAGTTCTCGGGGCTCCACAGTTGGTGACTGTGAGGAGATTTATTGCTTGAGTTTGAGAAGGAAATGAATGCTGCACTTGGGTCATTTTAATGGAAGTCTGATCATGTCAGGATGGATAGCTTAGGCCTCTCTCTATCAAAATAAGACTGTATGGTGCATTGTTAGGAAAGGAAGGTAGTTTTTGGCTGACATCCTCTTTTCAGATGTATTATGTAAGTTACTGGATTTAACTTACCAGATGGATTTGTAATTGACTCACTCTCCTGAACTATGAATGTGAGTAGGCATTTTATTGGTAGATTAAGATTTAGTGCAGGATATGCAATATGTACAATGTATAATTGAAGTTTTAATTAGAAATTAAATAGAGCAGATTATTGTGATTATACCATTTTAACCTTTTAAGTTTAACTTGCTTGGCGGCGTCTCTTAATTAATCAGTCTCATTTCAGTGTCATTTGGAGTGGCCTATAAAGGAGAGAAGATTGTCCCTTTATCTTTCTTTTGCTCAGCTAGATGAAGCTGCTTCCAGCAGCCCTGTCATCGGGTTGGAAGCGAAGGAGATGTTTTCGTTTTCCAGCTCACTCAGTCAGTCCTCGCAGTGTTAAAAAGCACCAAAACAAACAGTGTGCAAAGCGGGAATGAAAGGGAATACTGTTTTGGAGCACAAACACAGCAGCTCTAACTGTACTTGGACTGCCTTTTCTACTGGATACCTGGCTGCATGCCAAGCAATATGCTCAGGGGTGCAGGGGTTGAACATGAACAACTGAGCTGACAAATCACATCAGCTGGTAGCTACCTTGACCATGAATAATTGTGGAGGTGGACACCACAAGGGATTTCGTGAACTCATCTCAACTTTTTTGGGTTTGTGTACACATGAGGGGAAGACCTTTGAGTGCCTTTCTAGCTCTTGTTTTTAATTTCTTTCTTTCTTTCTTTCTTTTTTCTAAAGGTCTTTCTGCATACCGCCAGCTGTTCCAGGGTCAGGAGCCCACTCCCAGATGACATGAAGGCGACCAGAGGCACGTCCTGCCACTCTGCAGGCCTGACAGGTGTCTCTGCATGTAACTACGTCTCACAGGTTTATTCCGGGAGAGGACAACAGATAAAGTATGCCACACATCGAACAGGGTCCTATTAATTTCTCAATGATACAGCCACAGACATGCAAGAGGATAGTCTGCCAGGCC
>VUQK01010416.1:3779-23441 GCA_015106715.1 Bujurquina vittata | reverse complement strand
CCCCCGCCCACACCCCCCCTCCCCCCCCCCCCCAGAGCGACGGGCCCCCCCCCCCCCCCCCCCCCCCCAGATTAAAGATGAGGAAGCAAAAATGGTACAGGCGTGGGAGTTTTTTGGATAGTTGCTGTTTCTTTGGAGAGACCTCTGTCTCTGTTTGTTCAGATGACATCATCTTTCTATTATCCCATATATCAGATTCTCTGCTGTCCTCAGCGCTGGTCCTCATTTTTTTTTACTGACCCAACACTGAGTGAATGATTGGCTTGAAATTTCATGCTCCAGCGAGCAAGACAAGGCCAGTCAGTAGACTCTTACACTGTTATTGTGTTACAGGTCATCCCTCGGTTCAAAAACGTCTTTATCTAATTTCCTCAGCAGCACTATCCACGTTGGCCTTGTGATGCATCAGGAAAAAATAGGAAGCTCCAAATTCCTGTTCTCTCTCTGTTTTTTTTTCATCTACTCATAAATGCCAAAAAGCTCTGAATTGCATCGCATTAGTAGTCATGTCTAGCAAAGCAGTCTGGAGCAAGCGGTGCATTAAAGAATGAGAGAAAGGTTTCTGTTTAACTTCTTAACTAAGCACGGAAAAAAGCTGAACTTGACTTTATTCCCAAACACTCCCACCTTCCAAAAGCGATGAATGTAAAACTCATTATATTCAGCAGGAATGAAAATGAACTACACTGCAGAAATACCAAGGTGACAGACATTATGTTTCTGCATACTGCAACATGCCCAGCTCTCCTTCAAATTACATAATGGAAAGGAAGAGAAAAGTGTTAATTAACGCATGTGGCACCTTCTGTTAATTTAAACAATCTGTCCCTTAAATGAGCTGCTGGGCAGAAAGCTCTGCCAGTACCTTCATGTCTTGTATTATCACCTACACTATGGCGCACAGTATGAGACCAGTGATGTGTCCTGGGCACCTGGCCATCACTGATCCCACTCCTTAGACCTCTGTTTGTTTTGGGAGCTCTGGCTACCTCTGACCAGTGGTTAAACCCCGAGCTGTGTATTTTGAATGTCAGAAGCACTTTGCGGAGACCTGTGAAATGAATTTGATTCAGGGCTTACGCTGGAACCGGCAAAGGTTCTGCTCAGTGTCACAGCATTGCACAAACACCTGTTGATTTCAGAATCGCAACACCATGCGCTAACCGGCCTCTGACCGTGAACGGGCGCAAATCCAACTGCTCCACTTAGGCTTTCTCTGGAGAATCTGCAGCTCAGTGGGCTTCTGCTTCTGATTTCTGGAACAATCAATGGGCCATAGTTTATACAGGAAATACCAATATGGATGAACGAGGGAATTAGATCATAACACGGGGCTACTTGAAGGAAATAGTGGGGAAATAGAAGTGAGTGACAGTGGAAGAAGAATATTGGGAATCTCGCGGCCAGAAAATGGAAATGAGGTATTGGAGTTGGCAATAAATAGTGGATTTAACAGCCTGAGAATTTTCCTCGCTTAGGAATGTGTCAGACTAAGGCTGGGGTTCCCATGGATTTGGTGTGAGGTATGCATGAGGAATTGTGCTCATTCCAATTAGACTGTTTACTTTGCTCCTCTGCGCGACGCCACGGAGCGTCTGCGCGTAAAAGCTGCACAGACAAGAATGGACTTCACACCAGCTGGAGAAAAAAATGTCTTTCACATTTTGTTTTTGTTTTTTTTTATTTACCTCGACTGATAATTAGGCGATATGTCATGGCAAAGATAAAGGTGTTTGCGCATAAATTCATTTGCGTAAGTAACTAAAATGATTTGAGATAGTATATGATCAGCTACTTAAAAAATAGTTTAATGAAGGGAAAATAAAGCATAATTATTCACCTGCACCCAGAACAGGAAAGGCTTCTAGTTTATTGGGAAGTTATAAAAGAAAAATGTGAACATTCATGACCAAAAACAGTACACTCACTGTTTTCTGGTGAACCACTGATCATGTTGAACCTGTAAATCTCTTTGGCGTAGTACTCTGTCTCCGTGTTATCCTGTCCGCAACTCTGCTGCCGGTCTCTTCCCAGCTCCTCAATGAGCTCCTTGGTGCTGTTATAAAGTGCCAGAACCTGAAACGATACTTGACTTGGACCTGTTGTTTGAGGCGGACTGGTCATTCGGAGTTTACTGAGAATCTGTCCCCGGACCGCCTCCACTCGCTTTTTCTTAATGTGTTTGATGTCCACAGTGGCGCAAGTGGAAAGCGAGAAAGTCATTGTCACACAATTTGAGAGGAGGAAAAACAGAAGTGCTTTGCCCAGATTCATGTTTCACTTTGCGTTCACTCACAACCGAGGCTTGTCAAGTAACAGAAGAGGAAGAAAAAAAAATCCCTTTTATCTTTTCATTCAGGTCGCAAGTGAGTCCTGTCCCTGGAGGAATCCCATTTTCTCAAGTGCTATGTCATCTTTGCAAAATGCGCATTTGCGTGGGAGCGAATCCGTGCAATTTTGCAAAAAGATCTCGACTCTTCAGCAAAACTCTTAATTACACTCTTCATTCCCCCTTGTCTCATTCAGGCATCTCCCCCCCTTTTTCTTTAGTTTACAGGGGGCCGATCTCTGCACCGTTGTTCAGTTGCTCCATTGCATTGGGGTCTTTCCATCCACTTGTGCTTATATGCGGAGTCAGTGCGCCTTTGAGATCTCCCTACAGTCCAACCTCAAACACACTAAAGACGCTTTCCACGCTCGCTCATACTTTATAACGACGACCGGTGACGTTTCTGAGGGAGGGGCCGCGAGTTATTGACCGAGCGCGGTCCCATTCTGTAGTAAGATAAATATGACTCTGAAATTTCGTGCTGCCAAACAGTTTTTGAATCATGCGCACGTAATATTGGGCAATGTGATTTCGCAAGAGAGAAGAGAAGGAAAGTCCACGGATTGCATTAGTTTGTCAACTAACAGCTGTCATTTATATTTTATGGATATGACTGAAATTAAGTAATGTTTTGTTGTTTTGCTCCACATGCATTCCCATCAGTTAAGGGACCTAAACCAGACAGCCAGTCATTGATTTCAGCCTTATTAGTAGGTTTCCCTTTCGAATATTTTAATAGTGGAAAAAATAAAGTGCTAGAAGTAAAACAAATGCAGATAGAGGGTCAAAGTTGACATGTAGATTTTTTGAAGGCGCACAGGGGAGCAGCCGAGCCAGCTGCTGCGGTCCGCTGCCTGCTGCTACCGTTCCGCGCCTCCCCAATACCGTAATGAAAGGAGACAGCGACATCTCGCGGGTCAAAGGGGGAAATGGAGGTCCAATTTTATTGATCAATTTTTTTATTTTAACCTTCTTTCTCAAACAGATGCGCATCTTCAATATTTAGAGCATATGCATGTGCTCTCCGCACTCATTAAAAAAAGTCAGGTAACCTCTATGTCTCCGGGAAAAAAATATTCATGAATTATTCCAGGGTTAAAAAAACATACAAACGAGCAGCAGGGGCATTACAGTAGATTTACCATCAAAATTTTCTTAGTAGATATTTATTTGTTTATTTATTTAATAACTAACGAGATTTGACGTGGTTTGAAAGGTACTTTCCTCCCGATTTTTGTTACCATGGAGAGCGTTGCTGTGTGACGCTTGTTGGTATCCAGGAAGAAGTTGAACTAGCTGATACAGGAGGAGAGAAATGGACGACAGTCTTCAGCTAGGAGAGGCTGGAGCGGGAAGAAATGTAAGTGACTTGTTTATGTCGTAAAAAATGCACCTAAGGGAGGAAACTGGGGGAAGACGTAGCGTTGATTTTGAGCTCTATTAGATGAGTTGAAGACACTCTACAACGGTGCAGCGATGCTAGTTAGCTACTTAAGCTTTCTTTTACGCTAGTGTGAGCTTCAGTATTACCCAGTCAGTAAATGATACATCAGTTTAACCTACCTAGTTTAACCTATCTACTCTACCTATCATCACTCGCGGTTTTTGAGCCCTGGCAGCGAGAAGGTTGATCTGAGTATTCAGCTGACGTTAACTACGCGGTTAGCCACAAGTGATGCTAGCCGAATTTCCCCCACAAGCACACAGCTCAGTGTTTTGGTAGCTCCGTGTAACCTCTGACCTGGATGAATGTCTGGCACTGCTCTTTTAGAAAACGTACAGGAAATATGCATACTGTGTTCCCACTGCATTTCACTGCTATCAGTTTTATCCATAAAAGGCAAGGCAAGGGTACATTAATCTCTGTTGGTTTTTCCAACAACGTGGATGGTCACACCGTTGCCAGATGGATAGAGGGAAGCACGAATGATGCTGTTATCTTATATAAAAGGAATATATTTGCACACAGCGTGACTTCATACAGATAAAAGTTGAGGGACTAAGCCTAAGCACACTTTGCAACAACTTTATGCAAGTGGAAACGCACTATGTGTCTTTAAACTAAGATAGATATTCATACGTTTTTACTGATGGCAAACCCCATATTCTTTGTAAATCTTCTTACTTATTTTTACAAAATGTAATGGGTCATTCCATGGAAAATCAGTGAAGGCTTCCCACTTGAACTGCTCAAAATCTTTTTTCTTTGTGGGTCTAATAACTTCAGTATATTTAATGAAGCAATACAAAATGTTGTCTTTATACTAGGAACATTTTCCAACTTGCAGGCAATTGTAATTGAAATTTGGTGCTTTTTAATTTTCCTTATTTTTTTTCCAGCAGTTTGAAAACCATACTCTCCTATGAGCTAGCCATATACAATTTTCTGGTTTAAAAAGCACATAAACCTACTGTTAAAAACTGCAGCCAAATCATTTATACCCACTCCAAGTTTCACAATCTAAAACCATAATCTTGTTTTTGTTCTGCAACCTCGCAAAAACACCTTTGTCGTATCCATTTATAGAGTTCACTCACTCAGTATGATCATGGTTTTAATTCCTTGAGTAAATTGAATGGGAGTGTTAAAAAAAAGATTATTTTGCAACAGATTGAATCATGGCTGGAAGATGAGCCTGGTTTTAAAATGTTGGTAAAAAAACAAACAAAAAAACTTTTTATATGCTCCAACTTGTTTTGAGCAGCTACCTATACACATGGTGATATGACCTTTGAAAGTTTACCCAGAATGCACTTTTTGAAGTTTTCACAAGTGAATTAAAAACACCCAAAACAAAATGAAAACAAAAAAAACAGTTAAACCATTCAGGTTACAAATGTTTCTGTTATTCTATATCATACACATTAGTTTGGTGCAGTTATGCTATTGAAATATGACATATTGCATGATATGGATGCTCAAAGTTGGTTAGAGAAAAAGTGCTGAACAAAAACAAGCTTTTGGCTTGAAGTTGTGATAATTGGAGTGATCTTAAATTTGTTTTTCAGCCCTAAAATTTTCTTGTGTACCTCTTGTAATAAAGAAATATCAGGGGCTGGATCAAGTGACTTAAAAAGCACCAAAGTTTGACCCAGCCCTCTGTACTTGGAGGGCTTGTAACTCAGATAATGTTCATGGTGGTGTAGTACTTTCAGCTGCTCCCTTATTCCTAGTGGGTCACTACAGTGAATGGATTCACATTGTTTGATCTGGCTCAGATTTGACACCAAATACCCTTTCTGACACAACCATCCAATTTATCCATGCTTGGGACCGGCACTAAGAATGTACACTAGCTTCTGACTGCCTGAGGCTGGGTTTGTGTCTCCTCCCAGGGTGTTAGGGGAATGTGTAAACCACTACACCATGGAGCTGCTGGAAATTTTCATAGTAAGGAGGTAAACATTTTCCATGAGTTTGACATCATTGTTTAGCAGTGTGCACCTGTCGGGGGGGATAAAACGTGCCAGGAATTGATAAGGTTGGATGCAAAAGTTTGGAACCACTTCTTAACCGGAACCAGTTCTCAATTCCCATCCCAATTTCAGACATTTAATGTCACAGTTAAAGGAAAGTAAAACCACAAATTATTTTGTAAACAGTCACTTAATTGTAACCATTGTCTGTATGCCAGTGTCTGTATCATTCAGTAGTTTTACATATTAAAATTACACACCTTTCCCAGGTTGCCAAGTCTGGACGAAGAGCTCGCCCTGCAACACACCAGTCATCATTTGAAGATTCTCGTCACATGAGGAAGTCCTCCACCTCTGCTTCAGCAGGAGAGGTATGCGATTGTGTGATAACAAACCTCTGCGTGTTACAACATCCCTTTACAAGGTCATAAATATGCATTTTGGTCTTTTCTCATACATGAATTACAGGATGATGATGAGGTAGGTAGCGCAAATTAAGCGATGACTTTGCATGGCTTCTGCTCCAAATGCTCTGCATATCAGCTTTATGCCATTTCCTGTTATCTTACATTTCTTTTATCATGAGTTGTTTACTTCAGTTCAGCTGATTAGATTTGATAGGACTCAAATTACAGCTCACTCTGAAGAGCTAGCTTCATACACATTGGATAAAGTTTGATTGGAGTGCATAATGCAGGTGTTTGATGTTTGAGTTGCTGTTTTTCTACTTTAAGCAGGTTTTAAAGTGCTCCAAAACACTCTGAATAGCAGCTCTTTATTATTTTCCCCGTGTATGTTGGATCTTATGTGTTGCATTAAGGGTGTGAAGTGTTACTTCATACAAGCTCTGAATCCTTTTAACCTTGTGAGTCAAAAAACATTGTAACTGTCTTCAATTGGCTTATATAGTGCCCACCAGCAACTGATAAATTCTCTCTCTACACGTGCTCAATTTTACATGAATTGCTTCAAGTCAGATTTCATTGTAAAGTTTGTTTCTCAGCGCCCTTGAATCATGTTGCATCTACTCGTAAGAAGTCAAATCATAAGTGATGGCTGAACTACAACAAATATCTTTACTTCACGATCGTTGGCATTTATAGAATCAGTCACATCCTCCTGGACTGGCAAACTGTAAACTAGCCAGCATTCCCAGAGCAAGTATTCCAGCAATGCTCTTGCTTTAGGCTAATCTTCCCAAATTAGGCCAACTTTCCTAATGTATGAACCAGTATTCTCGCGCCCTCTCTGACCTGCTGTGCACATGCAATACATTTTTCCAGGGTGTCGTGCGACTGGGTGGCGTTTTTGCAGTCTTCGTTTATCAAACCCCTTTGCTTCTGCCTAAAATACCCAACTGATTGGTCACATTCCTCACATCCTTTTAAACAAAGACTCATTGCTTTTATGGGCTCATAGAGTTCGGTCACTACAAGTTCCTCGCCCTAGAGACCATCATAGAATCCCGAATTAGAAACCTTAAGGCCTAAGCTAATTGCCATAATACCCATAACTATTTTACTACAGCTGTGAGCGTCATATTTGGTCATGAGGAATTGGATGCACGCAGTTTTTTGTTTTGTTTCTCAGGACTATTTCGGTCCTTCCCATTTTTGTTGAGTGAAATAACTGTCACAGGATACATTTATTACACATGGATGCACTTGACCTTATTATCTCATCCCTTATGAAAATGGTCCATTGTAGAAACGCCAAATATGAAACACCAAAGAGATTTCACGTCATTTGAAAAAATGTTTAAATGCCGCTCTAAAAAAGCCTCGATAATTGTAATCCTTTTTTTGTTCCTATTAAAGAGACAGTTACTAATTGCACAAAGTTGAGGGAGCTCGTTCAGCCTCAGCTCTCTCGATTAATGGTAATATACAGCGGAGCAGAGTGGGCTCCCCCTCCCTCTGCCCTGCTTAATGGTGACATTCAGATTTATAAATGGCTTCAGTAAAGGAACCATCCATGAAAGATTATTTCCTCTTTCATCATAAATGAAAGAAATTCTTCACGAACACTTTGTCCTCTGCAGACCCAATTTAGTAATGAGAAATGTTGTCCCTTTTTTTTCCTAATTCATTTGTCTAGTGCCCACCCTTGTGCACGCTGAGGAATTTATTCATTCAAAAGCTGGCCTCGGGGTCCCGGTCTCAGGATCAAGATGCATACTGCGCTGACTATTTTCAGAATCAAAGAAGTAGAGAGAGAGGGGGGCCATTTTTTCCCCCTCTGACTCTATTTTAGGGGCAGACTTAATTCCCACACTCTGCTCCATATGTTCCTATGCCTCAGATGGTCAGTACTGAAAACTATGATAAAACTTTTTCGTGCGTATACAGTAGATGATCTTTTGCTCAACATATCAGGCATGTTGCTTACTCAACAGGTAGTTTTGTGGGGATAGCAACTATAGACAGTGGTTTAAATGATCACATACCTTAGCAGAATAATTACACTTTTTCTTTTTTTTTCTTTTTTTTTGGCCAGTCTTTGTATTAATGCTTAGCTTTAGGAGTTGCTTTTTCTTTGGGGGTCTTTATTTTCTCTTGTAGACAAGGGAGCCCTCTACTGGCAAATTTACATTTTAAAAAAGTCGTGAAAACAGGTCTTTACATGTCTTTTCTTGGTGATTTGTTTTATTGTTATATGGGGCAACATAATGCTTATTTATCAAAGGTGTATTTATGTTACACACAAGGCCGCTGATTCTGATCAAATGTAACACAACACCTTATAAAAACATGCTGCTTTTGTGCCAGTGAGCATTTATTTCATGCTTATTTATCGTGACTTTGGGTGAGTAGACATTCAGCAAAGCTTGTTATTGAAGTTCTTCTTTCTTCCAGGGCCCTCCTCCTAAACCGGCCCGGCGGCAGGGCGGCTGGGCAGAGGACAGCTCTGGATCTGGTTCTGCCAAGTACGTATCTTCACGTTCACCTCCTCCATCTCTTGTGGCCGCACTGAAACTAAGCCAGGCCTGCGAGCCGTGGTCTTGTGTTATGTGTTATTAATGAACTCTCATGCTGTTGAATGAGCTTATTTATCAGTGCATATTTGGCACTCAGGCTGTGAATCAACAAGGTTAGAGGGAGCCTGTCTGAGCAGGCAACTCTCCATTCGTCTTCATCTGTGAGCAAGGCGGTAATTGACATGGTTAATGCATCAGCCACAGGAGGGCACTGTTAGTCAGCTAGCCACTTCATCATAGGGGTTCAAGCCACTTAATCACCCCTTACCACTGCAGTCTGCTCTTTACACCGGGATCACAACATGGAGAATTCATGAAATATGTCGAACAGATGGAAGGTGTTTGCCGAAAGGCTTCGTCTCACACTAACATATCTAAATCTTAGTAGTCTCCTTCACTGGGTAAATACGAGATGTTTTAATAAACTGTAGAACAGTTTGCTCTTCCAGCTGCTACTGTGCTTCTTTTGTTCAGTCTCAGTGGAGGTGGGAGCATAGGAGATGCATTGAAGTGAACAGGCAGAGTCAATTGTATTTATTTGCGTAGTTTGCTGCACCGTTAGCGCAAGCAGGGAGAACAGCAAACTCAATAGATCTTTCCTTTCTCACAGAAGGTCAGCGTGTCGCTTCTCCGCTTTTGCGTAACCCCGCTTGATTCCCAGTCTCAAAGTGATTGAAATACAGGAGGTGTAAAAGGGGTTTGCACGAGCATTGATCCTCTCTGAAACAAAGTAAGTAATGGTCCCCCCTGGAACCAGCAAGGACTTTTCCCTTCAATGTCACCCCTCATGCTCAATCACCACCGCCCTCCTCCCACTAATCCCAGCGCAGAAATCCCGGGATTTGTCGATCTATCACTTCTAATTGACACTAAATGATCTGTCAGTTTATTGATGAACCTTTGAAACCAGGTTGTCACAATATATTTTATCCCTAACAACTTTTTCCAGACAGTTTTACCATGTCTATCGCTTTGCCTTACATGAGTCTTAATCAAGGGGCCTGTAATGTGTCTTAAGTGTCGCCACCCCGCCCCGCAGACAGGACACCATCCAAGGGCAGGCAGGTAGGCTCCCTCAGCTCCTCTCTGCCTTGCCTGATTGGACTCTGTTATCTTCAGATTGGCTAGTTTGGCCTCAAAAAGTGTGCAAAAGATGGACAAAGCAGTAAATCGCCAGTAGAGAATTGGCAAGCTGAAGTATTTGACATAACTTTTGTATTGAAAAAATACATGATTGTTAAAATGTCTTAATATAATTTAAGATATAACACTTGATATGGATTTATTTACTTGTGTTTGGAAGTTTCCCTGAACTCCCCAAACTTATAGTAAAGTCAGTTTTGTTTACATTGTAAAAAATGCACATCATATTTGCAAGTTTTGTACATCATCCAATGAACTTCGATCTACAACTTCAGTCAGGAAAAACACTCCTTAATTACCAACATGCCTCAAAAAATGAATAAAAAAAAATAACCCAAGGCAGAGCAACAGGAGATGAAACCCTCAAATGGGGAAATAAGCTAGTACCTCTGACAAGCAAGATTTAATAAATGTTCATACTTCTTGCCAGTGTCGTCATTGTCCCAACATTGGGACTCATTTACTTTAATAAGTATCTCTTCATATTTGTGTTCTAGATTTTAAAAATAAGTTTATTTATTTATGGATTTAAATAAGAACTTTTAGATTAGCACATACTGGCTTCTTGTGCTCTTGAGTTTTGGACGCTCAAAACAAAATGAAGTAAAAGTCTGAATGAATTACCTTTCAGGCCACTAGGGGTCACTACTCAACCAGGAGACCCAACAAATGTATTTAGGTCTATGAAGGAAGAGTAAAAATTATACTGAAATACATTTTTTGGGTATGCTTTAAAAAAATACACATAATTTCCACTGTTCTGTTTTATTTCCGATTAGATGCTTTGCACAATAATAAGCCGCCATTTTTTTGTCCTTCAACTATATCAGGTGTGAAATCGCTACTGCTCTCAGAACACACAAGTGTAAAAATTCTGCGTTGAGGTAGAAAACGCAGCATCTGAATGTTCTGTTCAAACTGAGCAGAATAAATGGAGAGAAGTCTGTAAACAGTTGCATAATTCAGCGGCACGCAGGGCTGAGAAAACAGAGAGAAGAACATAAAACACAACTACTGTCAAGTCCACTAAGATAAAAACAGACACGCCTATCAGGAGCTTACTGTTCTTTGGAAGGAAATGCAGTCTAATATGTGTGTGTTATTTAATTTGTCTGAAAGTTCTTCTTTCTGGTGATGTACAGATCTTCAAGAAGACCTGCAGCTGAGGACCTGGAAGAGTAAGTCGGATCTGTGTCTCACTGCACTCCTTCAGCTGTCAGATGAATTAAATGACTGTTAACATTTTTGTGTAAACATAGGCCAGTTTCAGTTTTTGTTCTCTTTGCAGTAAAGTGGAAATGGCACTCTACTTTTCCAGTTGTCCTTGCTCGTAACTAATCCCTGCCTTCCAAGAACAATCACTTAACATGATTAAAATCCAGCGCGACCGAGTTGCCGTCACTTTTACTGCTGTTTTCCTGTTATTCTGGTTTTTTCCCTCACCCTCCCTCATACCATTGTGTGACCAGAATAGACATCCACATGAGGAGAGGCAGGTAGAGGACGTAGTATGTTTGACTCATCACCGCAGCTGGAGCTTGGTGCTGGAATGGCTGCAGTGAGACAGAGGCTTTGTGTGAAAGTGATGATGTTACTCTGCCGAAAAATCCCTTAGGTTGTGCTTCTGACACAATTGTTTTGTCTTAGTAATACTTATTCAGACTGTGCCTCCAGCTGGGTTTTTTTATTTTATTTTATTATTTTTAGAGGTGATCTTGTCTGGGACTGGCAGGCTGTGTTAACCCAAAGAGCACAACTGTGTCTCATAGCACCTTTGTCAGAGGCTGTTATTTCCAAAGTCTGAGTCAGACTGTAGAAAACTGAACAAGTGCCCTACCTATTATAAGAAAGAACAAAAACAGGCCCATCATCAAAGCAAAGTCCAGGAGCCAACTCACTCACTCCCTATGATGATTGTTAGGCTAGGTTTTGAAAGCATTAAATAATTCATGCTCTTACACTTCCTGTTTCTACAGCCGCCGCCTGCGACCACAAACTCCCCAGGGATCAGATGATGAAGGAGGTAAGAGCACCCTTGCAATCCCCACTCTCTGTGTCTCCTCACGGGCAAAGAGGAGCCCTCCAGTGCCTCCCCGGCACATTTATCCTCTGAAAGTAGAGCAGATAAGCAGGCGGTCAGATCATCGCTTTTCACTGATGCTCAGACCATATTTCTTCTTGAATATAGTATGGTTTTGTGTGCTAGAATGCTGACTTTGACCACTGAATGTATAAGCGTGGTCCTTTTGATCTACATGATGAGTGAATATGTTCATTTGATTGAGAGTCCTGTGTCCGAATGGAGGTTGTCCGACCACCACCCAGAGCATCGTGGTTAGTCACAAATGCACACACATGCACACAAAGTGTCAGACTGGCGCTGCTGAATACAGATCCAGTTGTAACACTGCTGCATCGACTAAGTGACCTGAGGGCTCAATAGTGCGCAGCACAAACAATGTTTGGGCTGAGGGAGGAATTTTCAGGAAGGTGCTGCTGGAGATAAATGTTGTGTTTTGCAGTGCAAAGCAGTAGTGGAAACTGTGTTAAATAGGCGGAGTTAAGATCAGTTAGCGTGCTCTGCTAATTTCCCACGCAGAGTAAAAGTCTTTTGTTAAAGCCACAATATTGTAACTTTATTAGGAAATAAAATAAGAATTTTGCAACTTTGCAGTAATACTACTAGTAAGAAGAAGAAGATGAAATTTAATGTACACAACAATAAACGAGTGAGCTTTGTGCGATGACTTTTCACAAGACTGAAAAAGTTTGTGTTGAATTCCAAATGACTGTTTATTAATCAGCTGAGTCTAAGGTGTATAGATTTTGCCACTTTGATATAAAAAGATTTGAAACAATATTACTGAATATTAACTGACGTTAATTCCACACAGCCATATTTTTCTGTTGTATTTTTTATTTTTTTTTGTTTCTTGAAAATTTGAACACTATTATTTAAAAAGGATAAATGTATTTTAAAACATAAATGATGTTACAGGGGAATGTTAAATAATGAATTTCAAACATGGAATGCAGAATTTAAGGTACAGAATTTTTTATTTATTAATTAATATACATCTGTATTGCATTCACGTACACACAATCGCACTCATACAGTATATTGCCAGCACACTGGCTAAAATGGCCAGTTGATTGAAGGGTCCAGAGGTTTGGTTCCTCTGCAGTTAATGCCGCTGGAAAGATTATTACTCTGTGAAGGGAGACCTCTTAATACAGAGCTGGAGGCAGAGGTATTGGAAATTACAGTGCTGAGGGTTAGTGAGATAGCCCCTCCGATCTTGATTATGTCCCCTACCCTTATCCCTTATGTCCACTGGCTACAAGCACAGAGAGAAGGTTAGCCTAGTCCCCTGCTCCTTTCTCCCTATCAGCTGCCCCCACAGCCTCCTGCTGGTCACTTAAAATAGCACCAGTGTCACAAACACACTCATCTGTTTCACGTCTCACTGTCTCCCACTTAAAGTGTGATGTGTTGACTGTTGTCCCATAAGCCTTTCAAATGGATTCTCTGCCCAGGTAATCATTTTGCTGGACCCCTGCGTAGATTACAGGGGTCCAAAGTGATGTGAAGAGACGGCCTGTTCCCCAAAGTCACTGACTGGCATGTGCCTGCCGGGAGTATGCCTACATTCACAGCAAATTATCCCCTTTTGATATTTACATGCTTCAGCGAGGAAGCCGGACGCGGCCGTGTAATACGAATACGCGTGGCCTCTCGCTGCCAGACAAAAGCCACCTTGATACATATCCAGCTGAGCGAAGGAAGGCAGTGTGGATAATGTGTGCCATGCTGAGGGGGGACTGCTCGTCCTGATGGAGTTACCCTTTGCGTTGGACGAAAACACTGGCTTGTTTGCAGCTGCTTTTATGCCCCACTTGACCTCCAGTAATAGGTTGGATTTGAAGCTCATTTAAAAATGTTGTTCCTTTTTTCACTTAATAATAGACTGTGCACATAGACAGCATATGCTCCTGCGCTTCACATTGAACTCTCATGGAGTGTGTTATTAGTGCATTACTTGCTGAAATGAAAAAGAGAACGTGCGGACAGATAGACAACCCGGGAAAGTGTTTGCAGAGCTGGACGGCAAAGCTTTTTGATGTCATTGCACTAAGACCATTAAATTTGATTGGGGGTCCAGGGGGGACGGATTCTGCTGAACGCTGTGCTTTGTAAATGAGAGGACAAAGTGTCACCGGGGCCTCATGAATATGAAATACCTGCGCCCGCATTTATTTGGATATCAGAAACACAGATGAATCTTGTCAGCGGCTAAACGAGCATGGCATTTTTAATTTGGTTTAATTAAAAAAAGAGAAAGAAATAAGTTATCAGCAGAGTGCGAGGCTTCAGGCTCCAACAAAACTTGAGGAGTAATGTTTTTGACCAGTCTATTTTTAGGATTTGTCCATCTCGGAAATGTGTTCCGAACCAAAATATTTTTCTCTTTCTTCCATCAAAATTGATGTTTGTTCGACTTGTTTTTTTTTTTTTTTCCAGTGGTTATTTTGAAGGAATGGTGACACAGATGCCAAGATATTTCCTCACATCAGATGCAGACTTCCATCTCCTCACCTCTATTTAGCTCCTCTATTGACTTTCCCCTCAGGGTGCAGTACTGTGGTTAGAGATTACTGACAACCCTCTTCATGCAGTCCAGCGCTCTCTTTTTCTCTCTCTTGCTTCCACTCCCCCAGTTTCTTTCTCTGTCACTGTCGACACTTTACTCCAGAGCTAATAAGGATGTGCACTTTGCTGCCACGCCAGAAAATATTTTTCAAGTAAGACACATCACACCCAAAGCTGGGACACCTGTGAAGCCTGTGCTGTACTTTTTTTTTTGCAACTCTCTAAACTACACAAGTAAGATCTATGTTGTTTGTTATCGGTACAGCAACCTGTCAGCAAGCAGCAAGTTATTCACTATAACCTAGCTGCCGAGACTTTGAACAAATTTCTGTCTCTTGACTGTTTATCTTATTTCCAACTATCCATCTACTCTACATCCCTTATTATCTCTGTTTTATTGTCCTGCCTTGATATGTCCATCTTAAAAATGCTGTGAAAGTTTGCCCTCTCCTTCTTGGGAGTGAAGCCATCCTCTGTCCTGTTGCTTTTTGCCAATTAAAGTGGGTTCCCACTGTTTGAGCAGCGGGCTGGCGGCTCCTGGCACTGCAGCCCCTGCCAGGCCGCACTGTGACTTCCGACCCCACACAGATGGGCCCGCAAGCAAATACTCTTGCACATGGCTGGATGCCGCCCCAGTCGGAGTGGCAGAGTGGACATGGAGGTCGGCCTACCGGCCACCCCAGGTCCTGGGGGTGGGCGCCACTGACAGGGCCCAAATGCTAAGGTAGCAGGGGGTGCTTTCTGGGGAGCCCCTGGCCAGCACCCCTCTCACAGCAGGATGAGCTGCCGCCTTGCCTTCTGAATATTCATGGCCGCATGGCTGTTGTGACAGGGCAGCTCTTATGAGGATGTAGCACACAAGAGGGAGGGGAGGAAGTGCCACATAGATATGGTCACATGTGCACGTAAACTTCTAGCAGCCGTACACGGGGGATTTACAGTATTTTGAACAATGTTTTTGTATTGGTAAGAATACTCAATAGTCATTTGATATCTGATGTTCTTACATGTGCCATTTCTCCAAATGTTATCAGATGGTCTCTGTTTTTGCTTTTCTTATTTATTTTTTTTAGATATCCCAACAATTCCAGATCTGGACGAAGTACAAGAAGAAGATCTCACCATGCAAATTGCCGCTCCACCAAGGTAGTTAATTCCTTAAACTCTAATGTCTTTGGATTCACACATGCACAGTGTGTCTCACAAACCCTCCAACTGTATGATCTTTAACCTCTGCCCGTGCACAACAATGGATCAGTAACCTACTGCTGATCCATTAACTGTCCTCTGTTGATGCCATTGCAGAGTGCCTTGCTATATCAGGCTAAAATGGAGAAATAACAGTTGGGTGTGATTTATGCAACTCTCTTACCAGGGCCCTTACTAACCAGGCCCTTTGATTTACAGGGCAGTGAGAGACACGTCGACATGTGTCGAATATGTTGCAAGGCTATGACAGCGGTGGAGGTTATTAGGCTGGGGCTTGCTCTCTGTGCGAGATAATATCCACATTGAACTCATTGCGAGGGCAATGTAGCGTGTAATGTGCAGTAAGTAGGACTGGCATGCACTGCTAGGCCCCGGCCACTTTGAGAGCCCCCCCCACTTAATTCCAACCCACAGATAAGCAGCTGGGTTTCAATTTGAAGTGTTTAACACTTGGCAACCATCTCCTGCTCTCTCTGGCCTTTGCTTGAAGTCTTACAGCTTAGGTGTGTAAAAACTTCAAGCTCATCTAAGGCCTCTTCTCAGTCTTCTGAGAAGTCCTGTATTCTGAAAGCAGGATTTTTCTCAGTGACATGCTGTTTTGATTGAAATATAAGTTTGTTTACAGTTTGAATGTGTCAGAAGCCTGACTTCCTGTTGCTCTGTTAGTATTCAGGTGAACCGGGTAATAACCTACAGAGATCTGGACAACGATCTGAAGAATTACTCTGCATTCCAAACCTTAGTAAGTCAAGGGCACTTCCTTTTATATACGTTCAATGTTCTCATGCATCTTCTCTTCAAGGTGGCAACTCTCATCACCTCTGTTTGTACAATTTTACTGCACTATTTCTTCAGGATGGGGAGATCGACTTGAAGCTACTCACCAAGGTTTTAGCACCCGAGCAGGAGGTGAAGGAGGTGAGTGAATTTTTAGTAAATATAGCTTATGAGCTCCCAGCGAAGGCTTGTCCAGCTGTTTCTAGAGCACCAGGGGAGGTTGCTGCTCTGTCTCTCAGGTAATCAAGATTTATGATGTGTACATTAACACCCTCTGCTCTCCTTCCCCCTTTCTCCTCTCTATTCCCCGTACTCACTTTCTTGGTATGTCTCACTCTGGCTCTCTAATTCTTCTTTTCTTCTGTCTCTCCTTTGCTCTCAGGATGATGTGAGCTGGGAATGGGATCATCTGTTTACAGAGGTGTCCTCAGAGCTGCTGATGGAATGGGATCAAGGAGAGAGTGAGGAGCTGGCTGCATAGACTGTAACGTGAGGAGGACGTTTGAGCGGAGACGTGAAGTTGCTTTGGTGGGAGTGATGGGTGAATGTCAGCCACACCGAAGGCCCGCCAATTTGAGCTATGTTAAACTTAATTACTGTTATATTGTGTAATATGCATGTACAGGATTTGTCAAATTTTATAAATAAAGTTGTGTGGGGAACAGCACATTGTTGCCTTACTTTTTTGTTTTTTTAAGTTCACTAGCTCACTTTTTTGTTTGTTAGCTTTAACTTGAACAGCCAAAAGGCAAAGTGAAAATAGCAGGTACAGATAAAAATGCCCCCCTCTCTACAACCAGCATTATCAACACCTTCATACAAGTCCAAGGTTGATAATCAGCTAAGCTGAAATCCACTTGATTGTGTTCAAATTAACATTCCTCATTAAAGCCTACAACCTTATTGTTATTGACCGTGGCATCGACTTTATCTTCCAGCTCTTCGATAGGAGCAACCCCTTCTTCACTATTATCTCAAATGTATTGAACAGAGTTCCTATTGACACCTGGGGGATTAGCATACATTATACTTTTTTACTGGATAAAGAGGAATAGATATAAGACAGGAACGAGACAGCTGCCAGTGTGAGGTGTGTTCCCTTTAAAGAATCAAGAGCTGGCAGCCCAGGACAATTTCTGAATTTAAAATGACATTTGGTCCTAATGCGATCATATTTGGTCTAATGTGTGACTTCCAACATGTGGTGATCATGTGTATCAGCATTCAGTTTTGTCTTTGGTTCATGCGTGCGAATATAAATGTGGACCTCCAAAGTCGGGCCAGGTCTATCAGGGAAACGGCCGTAACATTTACAGATTGTGATTAGGTTTATTTCTGAGGCAGAGAGCGGTCTCGTGACATTTGGAGATGCACAGCATTAAAGTCCTCAAGGACACAATCTACGCATCTAACAGCTCAATCACTGCCCATCACAAATGGATCCAGATTTTTTTCTTTATCATTCGGTGGGCCTTGAATCAACTTCATCAGGTGTAATACCTCAGGATGAAGCTATCACACAGGATATTTGTGCTCAGAATATTTGTGTGTGGCAGAACATTTAAGACTAGCGCTCAAATTCAGTGAGTGCGCTCTCTCTCTCTCTTTCTCTTTTTTTTTTGTCTGTCATACAAATACACACTTTTTACCGCCTCCACAATTGGCTTATTTAGCCAGACTTAATGAATTCTGCCCATATGCCCCGAGCAGCTGCTATGTTGCCCCTTCCTCCCGCCCCTGCCGAGCTGCGAAGTGCCCATCCATGTAGAGACAACCTCTAGCTGTCTCTCTGGAGAAGGCTAAGCCTGCCACTCCTCTGCTGGCAGCCTGCCGGTGCTGTCTGAGGTGGACTGTGGACGGGCCGAGGACTGAGATTAGGGCCCAGTGATCACGGGTTGTGGTCGTCCTCAAATGATTGGCCCAAGCATCGGTGGATCAGAGAGGGGATTAGAGGGAGCGAGAGAGAGAGATCCAGAGACGCTGTTTGGCATGTGCTTGCATCCAGCTTCTCAAAGTGACCTCTCTCTCTACCGCCTCATCCTGCTGCTCTCCTACTTTATTCTCCCCCATGTCTCTCTGTGTATACTGTATATCCTGATGCTGCAGCGAGGCTAAGAATGACCTCTCACTGTCTGGGTGCAGTGAATTCAATCACATCAAAACAACCACAATGCGCACATCATTTCTAGTGAGGAAGACAATTGTGCTCTTTAACAGCTTTGCGGCAGCTTTCAGATGAACACGGTGTCGCTGGGAGGTGAGCTGAGTCTGAGGCCATGTTCATTATGTGTGTATCAGATCAGATGATTCAGGCCTCACATGGGTTTAGGGTGCAATTTGTTTTCCCGTGACATTTTTCTATTAAAATAATGGAGCCATTACTGCTGTATAAAAAAAAATCCACAATGCTCCGGCGTGTATGCCTCTGTAATCCGATATTTCACTGAAAACGCCTTAGTAATGATTTTTGATTTGATGGGAAACACTTTGGAAGAAAGAGTTTCCAGAATTTATGGGGTAAAAGAAGAAGTTCTCTTACGTTAAACTTTATTTATAAAGCAGCTTCTTTTTTTTTTTTTTTTTTTTTGCTGGTGAAGCCTGAAGACAAGCATGGACCAGCTGAGCATTGAATTATTTTGGGTTTAAAATAGGTTTTTTATCAGTTACTTTATTGGGTCCCTCGGTGGAAAAAGAAAACAAACGAGAGGAAGTAATATAGGTTTAACAATAATATTAGAGAAGAAGAAGAAGGGTCCATTTATGCAGTGGTTTTTCCTTCCTCCCCTTGTCTTGATGTATTTTGATATTGGGCACTAATTGGAAGGATAGGATAGAGATAATATCCTTCCAGACCTACCTAATATGCTAAGGTGTTGACAGAAGTTTATACATCTTATCTGTTCTCAATATCTCCCTTCCATATGGTTCAAATGCAATATGCTGAGGTGTAATTAAAGAAAATGGGGAGATGTAGAGATAGCTTCAGCCTGATGCCGGGGCCCCTCAGACACAGAGTGAGGGGTGAGGACAGACACGCTAAAGCTCAAGCAATATTAGGTCCAGTTCATTCCACCAGGGGCCGTGTGCCTGTAACAGGTTCCTCGTCAGTGACCTGGCCAGCTCTGCATCAGTCAGGTGCTGCGAAGCAGCCACAAGAGG
>VUQK01010414.1:65621-81536 GCA_015106715.1 Bujurquina vittata | reverse complement strand
TTTTGAAAACTTAAAGTCACAGAGCCCCCCCCCCCCCCCTCGAAAAAAAAAACAAAAACAAACAAACCCTACAGCAGTGAACATTTACTGGGGAGCTCTTAAAACTTAAAATCAGCTGATTCTTTGGCAGCAAATGTTGCTCAGTGAAATGTTTTGTGACACTGGAGTAATGTCTTCTCCCCCAATTCCCTTTTCGCTTTCACAGAGGTACAATAGAGAATGTACCTTATAAGTCAGCTTTGGTCTTGTTTCCTCATTTGTAGCAGAGCATCATCAACTGTCCAAAGCTGAGGGAGTCAGACATGTCTCTAATTGCCTTTTTTCACCTCCAGAAGTCAAACACCAGAACTTCAGTCTTATTTGACTGAGAATTTCTGCAGGTTAAATATTCTTATACCCATATGGAGTGATCAGTATCAGTTTTTCATCTGGGGGCTGGCTGAGGAATAGGATGAAGAGGATGTTGAATACACATGAGATGATGGCAACAATCAGTCCTGCTATAGTGTCTGGGTGAGGACGATGATGAGGATAATGAGAAGCAGCACAGCACAGGCCACGGCAATAATTATCTTCTTCTATAGATAGGGAGAAACACAGAAATAGTGTTGATGATTGGATGCCTAAAACTGAAAAGGACCCACAAACCAAAACACCAGCTTTGATGAACTCGCCGCTATAGTAAACCAGAGGCGAGAGAGGCAGAATAGGAGAACAAAAACATGCCAAAATATTTATAAAAAAAAAAAACAATACCTCAAGTAAGCCCCATGGATCGTAAGAAAACACACACACAAAGCCTCAAAGGAAGCGCAAACTCCTTCCCAAAGCATGCCTAACAGACACACACCCATCATACAGCAGATATTTGCTCAGTTACTCACCCTTAGCTCTCCTCTTACTCAAATATCTCATCAACTTTTCTTTAATCCAAATGACAATCCAATTGCCAGAGCCACTATGATCAGAATGACCACCACAATCACAACTATTATCACCATTTTCTGTTGGGGGACAATCAAGACACACATTGTCATGAGATCTAATCTCAGTAGAAAACAACAGTACGTGTGTGCAGCAGTACATCAGGCCTGTACTGTGATAAGAATGAATGTATCAGACAACACAGATTATTGTCGTGGCTAATTAACCACACAACCTAAACGAGTATTGCTCAAGACTGATAAACAGGTTCTCAAGTTGACAGTGATGACTTTGCAAAAACGGTTGTATTAGCATCAAAAACAAACAAGTTTTGTAAGAGCCAGAAGCAAGCCCACATCTTCGAACAGACAACACAGCAGATGTCGATACAGCAGTCATGTGCAAACTGCATATAAACACAGCAGTAAGAATGACGCTGAAGAGAAAGGACAGAAAGAAAAGAAGCTGTCAGCGAGTGTGTGTATGTGTTGTAGTAATTAGGAGGGAGGATGCTTTTTATTAAGGTACTTGTTGTTGGGCTGGTCACAGTGGTGGCTTAAAGCACAGGGATCCACAGGCCACAAGGTGGTAACAACAGGTAGAAGGGATTGGAGTGCACTAGTCACCACAGGTGGGAATGGTCTTCGTGTGATCAAACAGGTTTCCCAAAAGCATCCTCTTGTGAAAGAGGAATTCCAATTATTCCCAACCTGAAAATGAGAAAACCATGAGCAGGATCTGGCTTCAGGTCTCCTGCTTTGTGGCTGAGGACTGTGTGCAGGCCTCTCTGGGATAGGATCCCTCTGAGGACAGGAAATAACACCATACAAGAGGATGTGACGGGCTCAGTTTTTTTTGAACCATAACACTCAGTGAGACAATGGTAGTTAATCAAGTTTTATTTTTTCAAACAGTCTGATTGTGGTGCTTCAAAGTAATAAATAAAGTAATAATAAAGTGCAACTCATTGTCATTGTGCACACAAGGCACACAACGAAAAGTAGTTAATGCCATTATTCTTCAAATCTAAATTAGGCTAGCTACTGTTGACATTTTAATTTAAGGGTACCTAAAAGATGACTGCACAGCATGCTAACATGGTTAATGCCATTATAATGTTAGTTATCTAGGTTATAGTTACCTACAATCTTGTACTATGCTGCATAAAGTTGAGGGCAGAGCAGAAGTTTAACCAGATGAGACTGTGCATCTTCACTCTTTTTTTTTTTTTATTATTTTATAAATTGCACATATAGCTCACTGTATTTGTCCAGATTAAACCACACAAGTGAGTGAAGTGAAACCATACCCTTTGTGCATTTACTGACAGCACTGTACTTTACTGACAGCACCCAAGGTCAAGTGTGTCACTCGAATAAAACCCAATTTGCCTACATGTTCTAAAACCAGGAAGTGAACAGACAACAGGCTGCAGCTAATGCTACTCTCACTTATTTCTAGTACAGCGAGTCAGGAGGTACCTGCATTATTGTATTATAAGTACTATGAACAAACACTAATGCTCGTTTTAAATGTATTTATAAGTTTGGGGGGGGGGCACATGGCAAGTATAATAAAGGTTTTTGTTCCTGAGAGATACGGTATTTATGACTGTAATTATCACTGAAAATATTTTTTATTTAAATACAGAGAAACAACAAATTAAATGTTCTACATTTTATGTTCCACTGTGATTACCTATGGCACTAAATTCACAAAACCCATATAGTTCATTTTTATCAGTCATTAAAATGTAAATTCTATGTAGAAATCACTGTATTTTGTACAATACATGTTGAATGTAAAGACAGCAGGCCCACATTGTTCTTATTTTTAACAAGCTTCTATCTTTGTAATCAAGTCTCTGAAGGTCAAAGTTATCCTACCTACAATTTTCAAAAGCCAAAGATAACTTATTCTGATAATGTCGGGATTAGAGTATTTTACATTTAGGATTACTGTCACAGGTTTAGACAATTCTCAATATTTGTTTTAGATGCATTAATTATAAAGAATCAATGATGGATTTAAGATAGAGTACTCTTGTAAATGTATTTAGCTGTAAGCCAGCGGCCTTTCAATATTACATTCCAATCTGTGATGAAAGGCTACTTACTTTAAAAAGAATGGGACAATTACTGTGTTAATACAATCATTATGAATCACTGCTATAACAGCACAGTCACTCTACATTGCTATATTAAATTACTCTAAAAAGGTCACAATGTTGTTAAAATTACAAAAATATAGCAAAACATAGGTAGGATTTTTTTTTGTTTGTTTGGTGGCATTTCCCATTCTCACAGTAGGTCAGTCCAGAGAGCTGAGCCTGTACCCAAAGCGTACCCAAATTTCATTTACAACCCTATACAGCCTGCATCACAGCTGTATGATGGTGCGGTTTCAGCAGTACCTATTAGCTTCCATTTAACGCTAAACAGAAGAAAGCAGAGTACATTCTGATGTACTAAACATATTTTAATGTACAGTCAGGCTTGAGAACAGTTTTTTTGCTCCGTGGTGTCCAATTTATTCTGTTTAATTGTTCATACATATCCCTCTGATCTCTGTCCTGCTTGTTAAGATCTGTACTTTAATTAGTACATATGAAGTAATTATTAAAAAAAAAAAATTTCCATTGCTTTTGGGAAACCTGACCATTGTTTTTGATGATAATACACTCACACGGCGAGCCTCTTGCTGAAACTTTGCAGCTTTTTTAGTGTCTGCTACAGCCCGCTCCACAAAGCCCACCGACTGGTCCATGTTGCTCTCAATCCTGTCAATCATTCCACCCTGACGTGAACAACATCAGTGGTCACGAAGAGCAGCAACAAAATAAAACAGAGCGGGACAGAAAGAGAAATTTAAAAAAAAAAAAAAAAATGCTGCCACAAATGCAACAGTTGGTGCGAATGGCAACATGAGAGAGTACTGGATGAGGGAGGGTGAGAGATGTGGTGAGGGAGGATATGCAGACACACTGTGGTTTAAATGTGTCAAACAGTGAAAAGTGAAACAGTGTATAGGCGCTAAGCAAGAGAAAAAGAAGGCACAAGCAGACTAGTACGATAGCTGAAAATAAAAAAAAATTGCATTACCTTGCGTGCTTTGGTCTGATACCTTACAGCTTTTTTGGTCTGTTCCTTTGCTGCAGCTATATGGTCCACAGACTTGGATAAATTCTGCTCTATGTTGTCTACCAGGTCACCCTGGAAAAAAAAAAAACATTCAGTAAGGTATAAACACTAAAGCAGAAATAAGTAGCAGACTGGTTTAAAACGAGAGGAATGCATCTGTTAGGGATGCATTACAGGTTCATCAGCCAAATAGATTCAAAACCTCCACTGAGGGTCTCAGAAGTTCGTTTTGAAGTTTATCAGTTAACTTTCACTGGAAATTTTTTTTTATCCTTGACAGAGATAAGATCAGTGGCAGCAGTAGGCATTACTTTTCTTAAAAACAAAACAAATAAACAGAAGAGAATGAGGGCATTAGCCTTGGTAGAGAATTGGTTCTCCAAGCGCGCTTCTAGTTTTCCTCTGTAAGTAATCACGTCAAACATAAAACTGTAACTAAAAGCGGCAGAAAAAAGTTCCAAAGAAATCTAACAGCAGTAAACATATGCAAAACAATCACCCTTACCTTACACAAGCCTTTTCCTCAGAAAGCATGGTGCAAGCAGCAAGAAATGTGTGGTTATATTTAAGTAACATACTTAGGCTAACTGTATGTGTCTGTACCAATTAGTGAGAAGTTGGTTCCATTAATGCCGAGTGATGGGATGGAGGTGACAATGGCAGAAGAGAGCAAAGAGCAAAGGAAAGACATGAATCTAGAAAAGACGAAACAGAGGGAGGAAACAGAGTAATGAGGAGTATAGAGTTTGATGCAGTCAGGACTGAATACAAAGCAATGAAGAGGATTTAAGGATGAAGTCAATTAATGAACAAGCAAATTAACTGGAATGATAGGCGGGTAGATGTAGAGGAGCATACCTGGCTCTCGACCAGCATTGCAATGTCTACGAACATATCGTGCAGCTCCTTAATACTACTTTCGAGACGGACGATGTCTTTGTGTCTGGCTTCAATCTCACTCAGGGCTTGTTTGGAGATCCCTGAGTCTATAATCTGTGGAAAGGAGAGGCATACCATCACCACATCGGATCAGTTTAAAACCTGCTTGTGTTGGTAGCCAAATAAATATTTGACAGTGATTAAAATCAAATGTCACCCTTTATTGGTTCACATTAGAGATCATAATGCAGCCATTACCAATTGAACTGACCAAATGTTCCAGGAAACCCCTGTATAACAGTCAAATCTATTATTATTACTATTAGACTATTTTTCCTCCTTACCAGTTACGCTAGGTCAAAGTCCAACCTTTTTGTCAAAGGAATTTGAGACATCATATCTAAAAGTGTCAAGGGAAGCTGTGTGTCCTTGTCCAAGACATTCCTCCCTAGTTGTGCTGAAAACTCTCTTTTTTATCAGTATGAGTTGATAGAATCTTGATTTTGGCTACATTTTTTTTTGTTTTACTAGCTGCAGCATGTAGCCAAAGCATCGCAATACAATACTCCTTATCTCAGTGTATCATGAGAAAACAGTAAAAGTCAAGTCTACTTACAAGCACTATTGATTAATTGATAGTTTTAAATGTTACTGAGAAACTGATAACTTGGATTTCACAGTTCAACCACATCTTGAGTTAATGTTAAAAGTACTGATAAAAATTCATGCACATGCGCCCAAACACATACCAAAAACACTCCCTTACCCCTGCAGTGAATACAGCAGCATTACCACTCTCCAACATCTCCTCCAGCTCTTCATCTGTTGTTGCTTTTCCAGCTGCAAAGGAACAGGATTAATGACAAAGACGACGAGAGCACCATCAAGTCTTTGCTGATGGGTACGAAACTGTGACTCACTAATCTCGAGCTGTCTCTGAATACGTCCTTTACTCCTCTCCCGGAAGTCCACTTGTGCTTCATTATACTTTGTCATTACCTCCACAAACTTCCTAGACAACACTGCATGCTGGAAGATAACAGAATAACAATGAAATGGCTTATAAGGACTCCTTTATAATGTAACAATAACTCACAAATTTAGGCAGAAACTTGAAGACAAAGACACATCTCTTACAAATGCCAAACATTTTTTAATGTCAATCACCCCCTTCTCTTTTTATTCTCTTCTTTACCTAAAATATGACATCAAACCATCAGAAAATAATCAACCTCATACAATGTCCAGCATGCTTATTTTATGAATGAAAAGGGGAGGTTTTCTATTTTAAAAAGGACCTCTCAAAAAGGACACTTGAATGATCTTAAGGAAATAATTTACCTGTGATTTACGTATCCGCATGTCAGCTGACACCCTCTCCTGCTCTTCCGACTCCAGATTCCTCTCAATAGCTGGGAAGAAGGCCAAGTTACTTACTTCACTTTGAGATCATTACATACAAAACCACTTTTCAATTGTTTCTTAATCCAATAAAGAATCAAGGTATTTCAAATAACAGGTTCTATGTAGTATAGGGAGGCAGACTCACTCTTGAGTTTGTTTCTTGAACTGTTGGCCAACTTCTTTATGTCATTGGTGATTGCCTCCAAATCCTCCTGTGTTTCTGTGCAGGAGGTGGCATAATGCAGATTCTTAATGCTAATGCAGTTACTGATATGAATGGATAATATAAATACTGAACATGTCACCAATCTTTTAAGCAAATATATTTTATAGGTGCTATTCACATGAAATTCTCACCAGATGTTGGAAACAATTCATCCAATCCACACATGCAAATAAATCAAACCCCAGCTATCCATAAATGTGTAATAATGAGAAATGATACGGGGAAAAGGTACTGAAAACATGAAGAAAGAGAGGTACGAAGGCATGAAAAGTCTTGACACCAGCTAAAATCTATCAGTAGTTAGAAAGAAATCCTGCCACTTAGTGCAAATTAAAATCAGCTGGTTCAGTCCCAACTGATAGCCTCATTACCAAGGTGTCACACAAGAAACATCTCATGATGGGTAAAAACAGTGCATTCTCTCAAGACCTTTGAAACCTTATTGTTGAAAAACATACTGATAAACTGGTTACAGAAGAATTTCTACTGAAGGTCCCAGTTGGCACTGACCGTCGGTCCATCTTCTTTTGATGTGGAGGGGCAGTGGCTCTACTCTGAGCCCCTCGTGAATGACTGCACTCCTGATCCCATTTCTAAAAGAGAGAGGTCAGCCATCCTGCGGAGGATGAATGGAAAAATGACCCGAGACATTCTTGATAAAAATCTGCTGACATCTACCAGGATGATTAAGACGAAATCAGGGTAGACATTTCAGCAACACAATGATCCCAGCACACAGTCAAGGAAACATTTTAGAAGTTGGTTTTAGAGAAAGAAAATAAAGCTGCTAGACTGGCCCAGTCAATCACCTGACCTGAATCCTGATAATCTATGGAAGGAAGTAAGGCACAGAGTTCATAGGAGTGTTTGTGTGGAAGAATGGGTCAAAATCACACCTGAGCAATGCCTGTGACTAGCTTCTCCATACCAGGAGGCATCTTAAAGGCATTTGTACAAAGTATTAAACAGATTTCAGTAAGCATGTTCAATACTTTTTCTGTGTCATTTTTCACTATTACAGATAATTTATGAACATCTATGGTTTGATTTCTTTGCACGTGTGGTTTGGATGGATTGTTATCAACATCTGTTGAGAATTTCAATAGCCCCTTTAGAAATATATTTACTTAGAAAATTGGTGACATGTTCAATACTTATTTTACTCACTGTATATTCTGTTATATTGCAATTAAAAAAAAGAAAAGAAATGTCAGAGATGGTGGTGGTATCTTACTCTGATCTGATGTGGGAGCAGACAGGATGACAGAGTAAAGTTTTTTCACTTCGGTCACATTCTCGTCGATTTTATCAATACTGTTTCTGATTACCTCAATCTGAAACAGAGACAAGCCACAAACGGCAAACGTGAAAATGAGAACTCAAAACACACAGGTCCTCATAAATGCAATTGAAGCAAAAACAACCACACACAGCACACACACTGCTGCACTGATGGCAACATTTACCTCAGCAAAGAACTCATCCATGAAGGCTGCATTGTCCACAGCAATCTCCACATCATCGTCATCTTGATCACACACCTAAAAGAATAAAAAGAAAGAAAGAGCGGGATTAAGACCATGAGGTGGACAGATGGATCATGTGAGGGGCATTAGTGTAAAGCACGTCATCAGCACCTCAGGACTGAAGGGCTATTAAAATGTGTGCTGTGTTCGCCAACTCTGTATACCTGTATAGCAATTTATCTTCCATTTTATTTTTGCTTATCAAATGCTCACACATTATGCTGCATTTTTTTTCTTAATGCCCTTTCCATTCTCAATCAGCCCTTCCAAAGAATCTCCTAGTCACCTTGTCTTCTTAAGGTCAAGAGATTAGCAGAGTAGTTGCTGCACATTTATGGGATTATTTATTTAAATTTGTTTGGACAGCACCAGAAAGAGGTTTGAGTTAAAAAGGATATTGAAGCAGGTATAAAACCCTAAAAATGTGCTTTCAAAATACAAAACAAGCGGCCTGTTTAAAGACACCAGTAAAGTGGTAACGATTCCAAAAGCATCGCAGCAACCTGCAAGGAGACAAAACGGCTAAAGTTACATACGTCACATGATAAGCCATGTTTAAGGCCACTGATTGAGGGTATGGGTCTTTGGGCATATTATTAGTTTATCAGTCTTTGCAAGACAACCTTAGACTGTGTTTAAAAAAATAAAAAATAAAAAATCACTGACAGAGACACATTTTGCAGCCTCAAAGTTAGCATTGTGGCTGCCGCCATGTTCGTGTTTTGGACCCAGAAGTCAGCATCATAGCAACACAAAGATATTTGGTAATTAGTGCTAAGTAACAGAGAAATTAAATACTACAATGTTCAAAAAAATGAAGGTAACACACTGTCATCATAAAAAATATTAAGTCAGTTAAAGTTCAGGGATATCAATTTGTCCAGTTAGGAAATAAACAAATGTGAATCCATTTCACCAGCTTTGATGCAAATGAAAGTGGCAACAGGGGAACTGGAGAGGAAACAATCAAAAAGGGACTAATTCTGCATTGAAGACCACATTTCACTGCACTCTCCTTATCCCTCCTGATGGATTTTTCTCTAGTTTTGATGTTTGCTAGTGTCCTTGTCACTGCTTATAGCATGGGCCAGTACCTAAACAGGTAGTCCAGCTCCTTGATACATACATCACAAAAAAGGCATGCTGTGTTATGTGTGCCAGAAGACCAGCCATTACATTACACAAGGAGAGCTGGACAGGATCATAGAAGGACATCAACCCAAAAGCAGGACTGGTATCTGCTCCTTTGTGCAAGGACCCTACAAAAATCAGTTCTAGTGGAACAGTCATGTGCATGTTTCTGACCAAAATGTCAGAAACAGACTCCGTGAGGGTGGCATGAGGTCCTGACATCCTTTAGTAGGACTTGTGGCTACAGTCCAGAACCATACAGCTCAAATGGTATTAGACAAAGAGCAGGAGAACTGGCAGGTCAGCCACTGGCACCTCGTTTTCTTCAGAAATGAAATCAGGTTCACACTGAGTACATGTTTAAAGGTGTGAAAGAGTCTCGAGATGCCCTGGTAAAGATTTTGGTCATAAATGCTATATCTTAAGCCATATTATGACCAAGTTGGAGCAGCTTGTGGATCAGGTCCATCTCATCTCTCTCATCAAGCCTAAAAAATGGCTCGTTGATGAAAAGAGATTTCCATTACCTTTACTTTAGCATTAAAGTGTTTTCCCAATGGTGTAAACAATGAGATAGATAAAGGATAAATACACACAATGTTATTAATTACAAATAAATAATGACATAAACCAACCATGGTTCCAAACTATCGATCCATCTACTTTTTTAACAACTGAGCCAATTACTAATGTACTGGGGATGAGCCAACCCCAGCATCCCCGGGGGGATCCAAACCTCTGTTTGGGTCACTGGTGCAAAAAACAAAACAAAAAAAACAAACAAAAAAAAAAAACCCAAACCTGTCATCTCAATGAGGTCAGCAGTAGAGGTTCCAGGAACTTCCTGGTCACATGCAGTAATTGGTCTAGTGCATGTATTCACCTATAAAACCACACCCTGAAACTACAACACTTAGGTTTCTGTATAGATTATAATGTGGTTATTAGGGACCTTTAGAAGTGCTGCTAGGAAAGACATTTCCCACATTTCCATTCTCACTGCCAAGGTAAAAAAGAAAAAGGCTGTTTGAGGCTTCATATTTTACTTCTCACCAGACTCCAAACCAGACAACATGAAAGGAAACATCTTCACTTCCTACTGTCAGACTACATCTTTAATTTTCTCAAAATAAATAAATACAATAAGTAGCTGTATTTTCTCCAGACAAAGTAAAGTTGAAAGGAATTCAAACAAGTTTAATTTAAAATGTAATTTACACCTAACAAACTTTTTTTAATTTTAGAGTTTTGCACACTGACACACTGTAATATGCTTCTCTATTTTCACTTTTCTGAATTCTTTTTTATTATTGGGGTGGAAAAGCTACTAAAAACCATTTAGCCTATGAGCCTACCCTCAAATCTATACTAACAAAATTGCTTCCTGGTTAGCAGCTCAGCATGAGACGTCAACCAGAAACACTGGCCTGACCCTAATCAGTTTACATCTAATACAATGCTTCACTCTGCTGAATAAACATGTCACAAGTGTTGGTCAGTAAACACGAGGCAGAACTGATAATAAATATTTTAAATCTAGGACCAGGGCCCCAGGAACTCAACCCATTTTCATTTTCAGCTGGTTTTAATAAAACTTAGGTACACTGAACGGGCATCACGGCTATGTTGTGTCAGTATTTAGTGATGGAAAAAAAAGTGTAATGAGGAAAGAGATCAGTAAGCTCTATTTATTTATTCTTTAACAACTTCTGCTTTAAAGCCAAGTATGTTCTGAAGGGCTCTAGCTAGAATTGATCGCATGATTGCATTAGTTTCGTCACACCAGGCTGAGAATTTCACTGGTTAGCTATCGGAAATGATCGCTATCACCACAATTAGCAAGTGGTTGTCCAGTACCTGGGGGTGGTGGGGTGGGGGTGGGGGGGGTGTTGGTCACCTGATCCTCCAATACTGCTGGGCTATGAATTTTTTCAGGCTAGAGAACCCTGTTCTGATTAGACACACAATGAGTAATTCCAAGCAATGAAAATCTTCACATTTAGCAGCATTTAGTTTGTGCTTCGTAACCAAGTTAGTATGAAGTCTGTAGTCTTCAGGTGTATACCCTGGGTCAAAGTCGAGGCTTGGAAAATGTTAAGACGTCACAGCATTTGATGCCTCTGATCTCATATAACTGACTCACCCTCAGGCTTTACGGCTCATTCACACTGCACAAGACTAGCCCTGTATTACAATTTTTCTTTAACTTGCTAATGACTTACACTGGTCCTGTGCTCCTGTTGTGCTTTCCTGACATTTTACAGACAAAAATGATAATCTGAATGAATAAACAGATTCTTCAGTATTGAAAGTAATCATTAACCCTTCTGTGCACCAACATTTACTGCAACAGCACAAATGCTGACTTTTAGACTTGGCCTTTAACCTTCCAGCCTTCATCTAAAATTTGAATTGCAAATGTAGATGACAACATTTGTTTCAGGCTTTCATAACTACAACAGATGTGAACAAGGTTTTGAGGACACATGCTGGTGTAGTGCTTGCTTTTGAATCACTCAGAGAGTTATTCAAACACAGCACTTGGTACTCACGCATAATGCGCCTTCTCACACTGCATTTTTGCTCTAGTGAGATAAGAGCAAGCACTCACTTCCTTCCAGTGTGTCTCATTCAGCAAAAACAAGAGGAAAGGGAGTGATGTGTACACCAAACCAAACGCGCACAGGCCACTGCTTGTAAAAACAACTTAATGACAGGAACCATCAGAGAAAGTGACTTTATCAAAGTCACAGAGAAAACTTTAACAGCATTACTCATTAAATTCACTTGCTCATCTCATGACTTTCCTTCAGAAATTCTTGGATCAAATGCTTATGATCCATTTCAGATCTGTGCATGAACTTTGCAAGTTGGTCAAATCTTTACCATTGGCTTATGAGATGTCAAACAGTTGGAAGGCATGTTTAGACAGGTGAACTAAGTTAACATGAAACAACAAGCTTTAAAAATGGTGCTGCAAGCTAAAATCCAGTCTGACTGTCAATAAATTAGATTTGCTGTCTTTGAAATAAAAAAATAAAAAATAAAAAACAAGAATGCTATAATCTCATGCAGAAGATTGCATTTGAGATTGTGACAACTGCACAGTGGGCAACATTCGATAAACTGGATATCAAGATTACAAAACAGCAGACAACACTGCACAACAACAATGCACAAATCAGTCTGAACAATTTCTTCTCCCTTTAATGCAAACTGTTTCACTGTGCTCATTCTGTATACAAAGCACTGTCATGTTGCATAATTCTGCTCAACATGGCAATGACTCTGTAGTTTTTTTGTACACTGAAACATACATGTTAACCCTTTGACTCATAAATGGCCAGAAAACTGACCATTTTCACCATTTCAAGCCACTGAAAGCCAAATTTCATTGTGATAAACACATAAGCCGGTTAGTCTTTTTACAATCGTGACACAAATTAAACCTTCTTAAAGAAACAAGAAGGTAATAAACTACTAGATTTTGTCTCTTTGGCTCTGTAACCTAACTAACCTTCAGGCAAATAATGTAAAAA
Organism: Bujurquina vittata; assembly: GCA_015106715.1. Classification (NCBI taxonomy): domain Eukaryota; kingdom Metazoa; phylum Chordata; class Actinopteri; order Cichliformes; family Cichlidae; genus Bujurquina; species Bujurquina vittata. The sequence continues at coordinate 68,767 of VUQK01010414.1, read as the reverse complement.
TAATCAGGTCAAATCCATAATAACAATAACTGTTAGTTGTCAGCTGTCTGGACACTAAAATTTCCTGTGGGATATTTAAAAATGAGCTGCTAGTTTTAAAAGCAGTAAGACTTGGACCTGGGGTCAGATTTACAGCAGAAGCCAATTTACTCTCTCAGTGCTCGTGTTAATGAAAAGCATCTGACAAGGGATTTAAAAACTCCATATGCCTATGACGATGCCTTGTTTGTACTGTACTTTTACCACTGGGTGTAAAGTGCTTTGAGTGGCTCATAAGATTTTAGAAGTGCTGCATAACAGCACTGAGTGTATGATTTGTGCTAATATCCGAGCCAGGTAAAAAAGCAAAGTAACATCAATAACCCAGCTCATCACTGAAAACACAACTGAAAATCAGACAGGCTTGAATGAAAGTGCATTTGAAACTACAATGATGGAACAGAAAGGCAGAATGACAGAAAGCCATTGCGTTATTTTGGCTCACAAGTGAGGTTACAATATTCTCTTAGCATTTCTCTCTAAAAGTGAACATACAAAACAGGAGATAGCCTGATAAGCTGCCACATAAATCAGCATAACTCAAGTAAATTATGATTCAATGTTTCATATTCTCATAAAAGGGCTAAGGTCTTCAGTACGTCAGGTGATGCAAATATGACACCAGCTCCGTGAACAAACATTGACATGAACACACACACACACACACACACAGCCTAGACTGCTGACAGCAAGTTAAACATTAGAGAGGAAACTCAAGGAGGAAAATGAAGACAGAGGGGATAAGGTGGAAAAATAAAGCAACTGAGGCGTAAAGGCAGGTAAATGTAGCCGGAAGTGAAGCGAGGATTACTATAGAAAAGAGACAGATATAACAAAGGCTATATGCTGCCAACTTCCAAATAAATGACTGGCCTACTTCTGTTACCATTTGTACTTCCTTTGATATAAAGCCAAGTGCGTGAGGTACAGATAACAGGGGGGGGAACCACTGTTCAAACAATTTTAAAACAAAGCAAATATTTGGCCAGGAGTTTCAGGTAGCTATAGCAACACATCCCTCAACACATCCCATCTTGGGTTACAAAACAATAGCAGCGTGGTGCCATTGTTATAACCCAATTCTGAAAAGAAGGTGGGGAAGGAAGAATAAATGGATGTTTTGTGACAAGTGATGTGAAAAGGTGGATGTGAGCTGTATTCCTTTCTTAACTTACCCAATTATTGATATAGACTCACTGGCCACTTGTTAGGTAAACTAGGTAGCTAGAACTCGGCTGGACCCACTTTTGCCTTAATTATTCATGGCAGAGATTCAACAAAGTGCTGGAAACACTCCTCATTTTGGTTCATTGTGTCATGACAGAATCACTCAGTTGTTACTGACTTGTGTTGGCTGGATATAATGTGAATCTCCCCCTTACACCATATCCCAAAGGTGTTCTACTGGATTGAGATCCGGTAACTGGAGGCCATTTCTGTACAGTGAACTTAGTGGATATTAAAGGGCCACAGCATTACACCACTACCAGACTGAACCATTGACACAAGGTGGTAAGGATCCATGCCTTCATGTTGTTTACATCAAATTCTGACCCTACCACCTGAATGTCACAGGAGAAATCAAGACTCTTCAAAGCAACTTTTTCCAATCTGTTATTGTCCTATTATTGTGAGCTTGTGTAAACTGTAGCCTCAGTTTCCTGTTCTTAGCTTACAGGAGAGGCACCGGGTGTGGTATTCTGCTGCTGTAGCCTATCTGCCTCAGGATTTAACATGTACATTCAGAGATGCTCTTCTACAAAAGCTGGTTGCAATGACTGGTTATTTGAGATCCTGCTGCCTTCCTATCAGCTAGGAACAGTCTGGCCATCCATTCTCCCCTGACCTCTGACATCAACAAGGGATTTTGCCCAGAGAACTGCCACTGGATAAGCTCTCTTTTTCAGACCATTGTCTGCATACCCTCGCAATGGTGGCACAGGAAAATCCCATGTGTAAATCACCTTTCTTCCCCACTCTTGATGCTCAGTTTAAACTTCAGCATATCATCATGGCTAACAAAGTGGCCAGTGACTGTATTTTCATAGCTTTTTGGTAACTAATATGGGATAGCAAGTAATATATTCTCATTAATAGTCGTTTTATTCCAGATTTTTTTTCCACTCCAGCCCAATGCTTGAATATTTAAAATTCAAGGTTAATTCATGGTGTTGGGACCAGATGCTTGCTTCTTAAAGAACTGTAGTGAACACATCCGTTTTATTAGGCAACAGTGAAAACAGAGTGACTCACCTAGGTTATTTTTAGCCAGGACACACCAGTGCTACGGGCTAGGTAAATTAAGATCAATTTCATAGGAATCACCCGAATAAATATGACCTGTGGGGCTGCAGCTTAGGTCAGAAGAATCAACCCCTAGTTCAGACTTTATGCCCAAAACAAAAATCATTGGATCACTTTCACCTAACACTTCCATTTCCAGTCAATATCCAAGCTGTGATGCCACTACATCCATCAAATGAGTTATATCATTGCATAATTTAGTTTTTTTCTAATGTCAAATATTAAGGGTAAAGGCTTAAATAAAGGTGAAATAAATGTTTTTACGCCACTTAATCTCAAGCATCTTAAATGGCCGTTCTTCTGAAAGCTTTAAGTGTACGGAGTCAAAATTGAAAAGTAATAAACAGACATTATAAGAAAAGTCAATGTTTCCTGGACGCTACTCACCGCTTTAAGCTGCTCCAATCGGTCCTTCATGTTTGTTAGGCGGTTAGTTTCACAATTTTAAAACAAAGAAATGAACACAATATTGTGCAAAAAGGTTAAAACAAACAAACAAACAAACAAAAACTAGTCCAAATCTCCCAATTCCTCAGCCAACTGGAAAGCTAGCTGTGCAGCAAAAACCCAACGCCAGTAAGACAGAAAATTAAACTCCCCAAAGTCTTGCCAGATGTGTCTGAGAAAACGACTTTTTTCTGAAAACAGGACCCTTTCCGTCGCTTTTCCATACAATATGGCTGCTGGGTTTGAAGCCAGTGTTTTTTCTTGCTAAATCTCCTCGCTCAGGGGATTAAAACAACAGTTGTGTGGAGCCGTATAATCTGTTTCTCCGCTGGCCACCAGTAATCATTCTAAAAAGC
>VUQK01010414.1:36821-54970 GCA_015106715.1 Bujurquina vittata | reverse complement strand
TTTCTAATATTTTCTGTGGTTGTAATTGGGTGGTATTTTATGCCCTTTAATCAGTTGCATCACCCAGAGACCTACCACTGTCAGTAAACCTTAGCTGGTGCTGTGAAGGTCCCAGTAAATCATCAGTTTCTAAATAATGCTCAAATGGGGTCAAAGGTTCGCTGGGTTTTGTTTTCCCCATTTTTAGTCAAAAAACAAAACAAATGTTTTAAAATGAGAACACAAATTAAAAATAAATATATCTTAATAAAAGGGACTGTGTGTTTGTCTTCACCTGAGCAGGGCAGACAGCCTCACAAAGCTTACAGGCAATGCAGCGTTCCTCTCCATTAGGGTAGCGGCGGAGGGCATGCTCCCCACGAAAGCGGGGTGACAGAGGACCCTTCTCAAATGGGTAGTTGATGGTGGCAGGTTCTCGGAACAGGTAACTCATGGTCATCGCCAAGCCTGCATGAAAGCGTTACAAAAGAACCAAAAACACAATGGTGGTATATATATATATACACCTAACCAACAATGTGCCACTCCTACAGCCGCTCTGCCCCACACACGTTTGTTTGCAAGACTTGATTTTTTTGAAAATGGGTCAAAAATGTCTCATTTCATTTTTAAAAAACAGATGAAAGATTTCCTAAAATAGATGCACACTGCACTTTTTTAGCAAACTAGATCAAATGTTGCAGTATTAGTGCATTTAAGAAAGACCTATTATGACAATTCGAACACTGCAGTTTTATTAAACGCTATTAGAGTTGCTTTGGATGATTCCTAGTTTAAAATAATGATCCTTATTTATAATGCACCTTGGTGCAGCACCTCAGTTCATCTACTGTCTTAAACCAAGAGGAATTAATCTGCTGTTTTAATTCCTCTCCCTTTAAGTGTTCTGCTTGGTTTATTCTTGCAAACAGAACATTTGTACAGCAGGTGGGCGCGGCTGCTGTGGTCATAGCCAGGGCTGTGTCTCTGAGATGACTGATTAAGGATATCGGCTCTCACTGACATCATACACAACAAAGAGTAGGTGGGAGTTTCTGAAATGCAGCAATTAAAGTAGTATGAAGCCTGTGCTTTTGGCTTATAGGCATAAGATGCATGTATGCTGACCTCATCATCTTAAACTTTGGCTATGTTTAATAACATATACACTCATCACACTTTATTAGGTACACCTTGCTGGAACTGTCTTGAGTTTTCATGACAAATAGTTGGTTTATGTGGAAATGACTCAAGCAAAAATGGCTGTTTCCATCATGCAATAATGTGATTCAGATATATTAGCACAAGATAATAAATCATATTGGGGTTATATTAGTTATTTAACTTAATGATTTTCTGATTAATTTTGTTTATTATAAAAACAAATACAGGTATATGCTACAAATCTAGGCTACCAACACAGAAAACACAACAAATGTGACCTCTAAAGAGCTCAGTCCAAAGCAGGGTTGTGGCCGCCCGGTCAGTGACAGATCTCAGGTCTGTAGGCAGCTCTTGAGCGTTTACATACTCTGAAAGCAGAATAAAGGAAAAGAGTAGTGAGAGATTAAATAAAAAAATTTGATGCACTGGTGGTCACTTCACTGAAGATGTATATATGTATTAGCTCTTGGTGTGTATACTTACTGTAGCCTCCTCTCTGCACACTGAGACTTAGTGGGCGAATTGCACTGCAGCCATATCCAAATGTACCTGGAGAAGTTTACACACATGACGTGAACATGCCTCATTTTATGCACTTAAATATTGCCGTGTTAATGACTCCATCAGCACCTTGTTTGGAGTAGCAGTGGAGAAGACGTAGACTTATTGGTGCAGACATCTGACCAGAGAAGTCTTCTGGAAGAGTAAAGACTAATTAGAAAACTGAACATGCACACAGTAAATAGTCATGTGAAAAAGAGATGTGTCAAAGGGCTCTTTATAGTTGACTAATTGATCATCAGCAAGTTTGACAACCACTTTAAAAGCAGACGCTTTGGCAGTTTTCTGTTCTCGAGCATTCTGATTAATCCCAAGGACTATTCAATGCTCAGATAAATGGAAAAAAAAAATCCAAGACCTACATCTCAGACTCTACGGCCACAACTAGTATGTTAAATGTTAAAGTTCATGACGGTACATGTGGCCAGGAAAAAGCCTCTTCTCTCCAAAAGAAAACAGCAGTACGGGTTAGGCTTGCAAATTTGCATCTGAAAGAATCTTCACAAGACTTCTGGAACAATGACTTTCGGACAGATGAACCCAAAGGGGAGATGTCTGGCCACCACCTTTGGTGAACACACAGCATATCAACCCCAAAACATCACACCAGCTGACAAGCAGGTGGTGGTACCTGTAGCTTTACAATTACAAGCAGGCTTGTTTTGCAGCCACATGACCTGGACACCTTAGAGTCATTGAGTCCATGAACTCCTCTGTATGTCAAAGTATTCTAGAGTCAAATGTGAGGCCATCTGTCTGACAGCTAAAGCCTGGCCCAAATTAAGCCCTGCAACAGGACAGTGATCCCAAGCACAGAAGCAAGTTTACAACCTAAACCGGACCGAAATGCTATGATGGGACCTAAAAAGAGTGTCTACAAACGTCAATGAACTGAGGTATCAGTGCACGTAATTACGCCAAGTTGTTACTGCTAAAGGTGCTAATACGAGCTACTGAATCATGGGTTGTATTTAATAATGTGGGAAATATCTTTATAAATGTCGTGTTAATGCTGGATAGCTGCGCTCCTCTGAAACACGAGGAGTGAATAAAGACGAGAGCCTGCCAGCTGAGCCCCGCCGTCCTGTAATCTCGCGCCCCAAATCCCAGCTATTACGTTAGCGATTTGCTACATTCACGGGACGCTGTCATAATCGGAAGAAATCCACTCTCGGATTATCCCACGATTATTGACCAGCATCCACTGTATAACATCTTAATATTCACCGAAAAGCCGAACAGGTTATCAGCATAAATATTACATAAGACTTTACTATTTCTTAGCCTCTAAAACCAAGCGAGAAAACAGTCGATGCCTTTACAGTATTAGTATTAATATAAAAACTAGCAAAAAATAAATAAATAACTAAAATTTTAAAAAAGGACCACAAAAGCGATTTATTACAACTCTTTATGTGTGTGTGTTTTTTTTTAGATATATAAGGGATTGGATGCTTCTACCAAGGACTGTAGAAAACGTCTTTTACTCAACATATGCGCTATACGATACACTTGAACGCCTCCTTTCAAATAATATACCAGCAAAATTAGACTCGTCCACTGCCACACATAGTTTCCTTAAAGCTTTAATCTCTCTCTCTCTTTTTTTTTACTTAAATCGGTTCAGAAGCTAAATGTTTGAAATAACCAACTGTGTTTCTTAAATGTAAACTCGTCGGGCAACAACTTCACAATCATATTATTAGCCAGTCAGTTTACGGTAATTTGGTATAATGAAGCTGAACACGGCCTAATTTTCAACGCTAAACAGTGTACCTTAGTATTAATATAAATCTCTACTGGACTTACCACTGACACAAATTTATGGTGATCAACACTGAGCAGCTAACAGTCCCTGGACTGCGCAATACTATTTATGTTGCATTCAAGGGCTCCACGTTGATGTCACATTCACTGTCAGGTAGGAAATCGCAAAGCCAGTTTGTGTAATTTATCTTTGGCTTCCTAAAATAGGCACAGGCCTACATATTTCCCCTGCTATTAGGAAGTCCCGTAAAGGACATAAAATGAAAAATATGTACATTTATCCCTCATATGTCATAAATGATAAATAATATTTAATCATATAAGCATAATTTCCATGACGCTTTAAAAACAACAACAAACTACTCCATAATTTTGTATTCATTGTTTGTGAGATGGAAGTTGATTTGAAAGCCGCGTTTGTGACGGTGCGAGATGAAGGCGTGGTGAACAAATGAGAGCATATGTGAGAGAGAGCGAGAGAGAGAGAGAGAGGGGAAGTTTGTCTTCCTCTTCCATCAGTGGAGGATCTTACACTTCAAGTCCTCAGCAGCCAACTAATCAAATAGGACGGAAATGTAAAAGGTAATTACATTTAAATGCATACTTTAAGAGCTTTACCAGCTGTGGATATGTTTATGATTTAACATGGTAAGAAATTCACTACTTTACACCAACTCTTAAAGCTGAGCCAGAAGATTTCATAGAACCTGGGTCAAAAAAGTTAAGGTCGTAACACGTGCACAGAAACGTTTGGAAAGCTGCTCGAGTGGGATTAAGCTGTTTAACATCTTTGAGATTTGAGATTCGAAACATCTCTGACACACAGACACACCCACGTTGTACTGGGTAACGAGACTCTCCTCGTTTCTCTAGGTAAGATGAAGAATTCTTCGAGTTCAGCCCAGAAGAACCTCAGTGAAGAGGACAGCTCTGGATCTGAACCGGAGACAGACCGCTTTGGCTTCATCCTGATCAATGGGTCCACAGCTGGGTGAGCACATCCGCACTGACCTTGTCTAGTCTTACTGTGCTGTCAGTGACCTTTTTGAAGTCAAGTGTAGGATTTCTGTTTTCATTCTATCAAAGAGGCCCTTTTGTTTTAAAGTAATTTTAAAACATGTAGAATGATGTGCATGGTGAAGTTGTCAAGATCACAGAGATCAGACGAGAAATCCCAGGAACTTTGGTAGCAGTAAGGTTTTCATCGGCTGTTAAATGATATAATTTGAAATTAAATATTAAAATCATTCTTATTAGATTATTTAACCATTAGTAATTTGTCACTGCATGACTAGATTACTAAAAAACATCCTATAAATATGATCAAGTTGAACCAAGAGTTTCATGTGTGGGTACATAACGCCCCATGAAGCAACAAACAAATCCAGGAAGCTCTAAAGCAGTATTTGAGAGTAAAGCTCTCAGTAAAGTTGAGATGTAGCAAACAGGTCACACAAAGGTATCAACAACTGTGAAAGAAATGAAAATTCAAACTATACTGCTGTAGTGGAGAATGTGCAAGAATGGTCAGTTGAAAGCACCTCAAGAAACAAAGAAATCAAGATGACCCAAGCTATATATATATATGTATATTTTTTTTAAATTAATTAATTTATTTTTTATTTTATTTATTTATTTTTTTTAAAGGGAGTTTCATAGGCCAAGCAAGGAGAGGCAATAATTTAAAAGGATTTAGCTGAGCGCATTAGTGAAAATGCAGAGCAGTTTCAACCACACCAGGTCTTCTTCAGGGCGGAAATGGCACAAACAGATTGTTTACACCTCATATTCTTTATATATGATCCACTGAAAAAAATATTGGCACAGCATTTGCAACAACATAACAAATGTTTTTAAAGTGAGATCATGTGCAATTTCCCTTTTAGAATCAGCTCACTACATATTTAACAATAGCCCTGGTAGAGTATTGCATACAAAGAGGTGTAAATTAAGGATTAAAACTAACTGAAAAAACTGCTACCTTTCATCTTCGCTTTCCTCATTGATAACATCCTGACCTGTTGCCATAGAGACTTCACACTGCTAACGTGTGGTTTTCCTGTTTCCTGTCTTGTTTTTCGGTGCACTGTGTGTCTATAATGACAACACACTAAACAGTGTGCAGCGACACAGCACCAAAAAGGTCTGCAGTTACTGTTTTCAATTTGAGAGCCTTTATATTGTACAACAAACAGATAAAACATGTCAAAATACTTATCTGGTGATTCGTGTGCTGTGTCATGTCAGGAGTGTGGGCCCGTCACCTGAACTGGTCAGGCAGAGGGAGGCCAAGTGGATAAAGATCATTGACCAATGGGATCGCATCTTGTCAAAGAAGAGCAGTAAGGTGTGTCCCAACTAAGACACCTGAAAATGAATCCTAGCACCAACTGAAGAGTGTTGCATGACACACTGTGACACACCAGGAAAAAGCACAGTAAAAATATATAAGCGATGGCTGAATTCTGCAAATTTGACATGTGTAGTGACAGCAATAAAATACAGAACCACATGGTTGTAACAATTTGTTTTCTGGTTCTCTGTTGCTACCTTTTCATCAGGTCAAAGTGCAATGTCAGAAAGGAATCCCTGCCTCGCTCAGAGCCAGGTGCTGGCCTCTGCTGTGCGGAGCTGCCAACAGGATGAAACAACATGAAAATCTGTACAAGGCAAGAGAAATAAATACTCTCACTGAGATGGCCTAAGAATGAGCAGAAGCCCAACTGCAAAGACTGCAGTGTAATTAGTGCAAACTGTATGTAAAAGATGGACGTGTTGGCTCTCAATGGTCTTTGAAGCTCTGTTTTTCCATTTGGCTGTCGCTGGATGTTAGTTCTTTTTTAAGCCAGACTTCAGTAACAATTGGTGGACCTACTGAGAAACTGAGGAGTTCACACGCATGTAGGGCAGCCGTTCCCCAAAATCTACCCTTCTTTATTATCTGTTTTAGTTTGAATGGGACCATCATCATATGTTGTATTAAATATGACTTCAGGTTAGCAACTGAGGTCGTAAACTCATCATAAAGTTTTTTACTAAAGTCAAAAACTAAATGACCAGGCCTCAAATAGTAATTTTGTCATTTCTTCTATACAAGCCAACTTCTATTTGCCACCAGAGGCCCTGCTGGCCATAAAAAAAAATAAATGCAGATTTAAGGCAGTTCTGCATTGACTGGGATGCTATATTGACCATAGTTTATGTACAGTCTTTGGTTGATAGTTTATAATGCATCTAAGTTGATAACACATTTATACATCTTTATGTTCTAAGTTGTGGGATCTTGTGATCACTGTTTACTTATGTTTTATGGAGTAAATGTTAAATTATTTATAATACTGATAAATAAATTAGTTATTTTAAAGACTGCAAAGTCTATTGTATGGCACATGGTCTTATTTTTTTGCCTCTGCATTAGACTCTGGATGAGCAGCCGGCTCTGCAGAGTTGGGTGGATGTGATTGAGCGAGATCTGGACCGGCAGTTCCCTTTCCACGAGATGTTCCAGTCCAAGGACGGACATGGGTAGGCAAGGTTTCTGCTATTTGTTTCTGTTATGAAGCTGAGAACTGAAGAACACTCATACCATTTACTTAGTTTTCAGTGTGACATTCCAATCTTTTCATCATTTCCATGCTTTAGGTAGCAGTTTAAAGCTTACTTGAACAAAACAGCAGTCATGTCACTTGTCTTTTCTATTTTTTTAATGTATAACTCTACTCAAAGGTGAGTGATCATTGTGGTGTGTGTGCAGGCAGCGTGGTTTGTTCCGGGTGTTGAAAGCTTACACCCAGTATCAACCAGACGATGGTTACTGTCAGGCTCAGGGGCCGGTGGCTGCAGTGCTGCTTATGAACATGCCTGCTCAGGTAAAGACCAGTAACAGTTTAGCTTTTGATTGATAAACAACCCATTTTAAAAAATATTAGGCTAATTAGATTTCAGTGGCGAAACAACAACTTTTGACTCTACATTGTTTCTTTCATCTATTACTTTTTAAACTTTTATTTAAAATCATTCAGTGGCAAGTTTCAGAGGCATAACAATAGTAATGGTAACAATCCTGACAATTTACTGCTAAATTTCCTCAATACAGCACCGTCATTGCACCTAATGTTCAACTTTATGTAACCCTGGCAGGAGGCCTTCTGGTGTCTGGTTCAGATTAGTGAGCAATACCTGCCTGGATATTACAGCCCTCTCCTGGTGAGGACATACACATTCTCACACGCAAACATATAATTTACACATAGGCTAGTAGATATTAATTTCAAGGTAGATTCAAACACAAAGATGAATCAGGCACTGTCCCTGAAAGCTGAGTGGCTGTCTGAACCTTGTGCGGTGTGCTGTGTAGGAGGGAGTACTGTTCGATGCGGCTATGCTGACCTGGGTTTTGAAAAAGACGTGTCCAGCTGCACACAAACATCTGCAGAACTATGGAGTGGAGCCTCTCATGTTTGCCACTGACTGGCTGATGTGTCTGTTCACGCGTCACCTTCCCTTCAATACACTTCTCCGAGTTTGGGACCTCTTCTTCTGCTATGGTAGAGCTGACCTCAACCTAACCCAAACCCCTTAGGATTAACAGGAACAGCAGCATATTGAAAGCGTAGGCTTTGTCCTCTAGATATTTGTTCAGTGTTTAAATATCTGCACAATTCTTTACATTTTTGGGCATCTATTAAATGTTAGAACTACTTTAGCACTTGTGCCATCACCCCCTATCATCTACCTGTTATGTAGCATCTTCAGCAGGTCCTCCCCTCTCTTTCACTCATCCTGTACCCTCATATTTCCTTTTCTCTGACGTGTAGGGGTACGGGTGCTGCTCCAGGTTGCAGCAGTGCTGGTGCGCCGGGTGCTGGGTCGGGCCGAGCAGAGGAAGCAGTGTCAGGGCCAAATGGAGACTCTGGAGAGCTTAAGGGGTGTCAAGGAGCAGGTCCTTGAGGAAGATGATGAATTCATAGCAGAGGTAAGACTGCTAAACCTGATAGGCTTTGAGGGAGGTATTTTGTTACTTCAAGACAAACAGCTTTCATCTTTAAAGATATAGAGCAAGTAAATTAAACTAAATATGGTAAATGGACTGGTTCTTATAAAGTGCTTTTCTACTCTACTTTGAGGACTCAAAGTGCTACACCATGCCTCATTCACCCATTCACACACATTCATACAAGCACTTCTAACATTCACAAACAATCACACTCTGCAAGTTACCTAAAAACAAATGCATATACACAGACAGCCACCTTATAAACACCACTTATCCATTGAGGTATGAACATGGGAGTGCTGCAGGTGTCCTGTGGTGCTTGGCACTGGTATGTTTACAGCACTTCCTGTAGGTTGAAGGCTGGAGCCTCTGTGAATACAAATTACTGAAATGGATTATGATGTGGGGAATTTGGAGGTTGGGGTCTCTCTTCTGGGCTATTTCTGGTATTGTTCAGGCATCTTGACCAGTTTTTGTGTTGTATCGTGGGACACGCCATCTTGCTGGGGTGTAAGCTTTCTGTAATAATGTTTGGGTGGATGGCATGTCAAAATAACATCCATATGGATGCAAGGATTCAAGGTTTGCAGCAGCAGAGAAGATCAACATTATTCATTTCATCTATGAGCAGTTTAAATGTAGCTGATGGGTGAATGTAAAGGCACTTCAAATCAATACAATCTTGTGATATGTACTACTTTATTCTATTCTGAAATAGTCTTACCATTATTACAGTGCACAAGGGGGCTGCTGAAAGGTTTGATGACATAGAAAATGATGGTGAATTACATTCTCACTTTAGCACAAACCTGATTTAAACTTGAATGAACAACTGTGGTGAATTTTGAAATACTTTTTAGAGAGCACTCTCCACCACTGCCAATGGAGCAATATCAGGATCCATTTAAGCAGCTGTGATATTTTCCATTTAATTTGTCACACTGACTCTTGAAAGAATTACAGTGATGCAAAATCTCAGCCAGAGTTTCCTCTAATTTCAGGTGTGCTCGGTGCCACTGTCAGGAAAAGATCTGGAGAAGCAGACGGAGAAGGAGATGGAAAAATGGAGGAAAGACAAACCCTCATCCACATTTGACCCAAGAGGTCGCTGCCATGGATACCGGATAGCATGGGCTAGAGCTCGACAGAATGAAATGGAGAAAGAGAGGAGAGAGAGAGAGAAAGGGAACCTCTCTGTCCCTATAACTCGCTCAGCTTCCAGTCTCTCACTGTCTCCTTCACTCCTTCACAAGTGGAGGAAAGGGGGAAAAACCAACACAGGTGACTCTGAACGCAGGAACAAAGTAGTGAGACATCTTTCAATGGGAGCAAGGGAGGACTGGAAAAGCTGGAATGAGTTTGATTTTAACAAGGTCCAAGGAGTCAAGGAAGAGGAAGATGTAGTTTCAGAGGGACACCAAGAGGGACAAACTGAACAGAAGGCACTTTCACAGACACCTGAGAATATGGAACAAACCAAAAATATCCCAACAGAAGAAACAATAGAGGTAAAGGAACAGAGTACAAATGTGGAAACAAAAATTTCTGAAAAAGAGGAAGGCGGTGTCGGAGAGACAGAGGAAAGCAAGGCAGGAGAGACAGAGGAAAGCAAAGCCGAAGAAACAGAGGAAATCAAGGCCGGAGAGACAGAGGAAATCAAGGCCAGAGAGACGGAGGGAAACAAGGCCGGAGAGACGGAGGGAAACAAGGCCGGAGAGACGGAGGGAATCAAGGCCGGAGAGACGGAGGAAATCAAGGTCGGAGAGACGGAGGGAATCAAGGCCGGAGAGACGGAGGGAATCGAGGCCGGAGAGACCGAGGGAATGAAGGCCGAAGAGACGGAGGGAATCGAGGCCGGAGAGATGGAGGGAAGCATGGCCGGAGGGACGGAGGGAAGCAAGGCCGGAGAAATGGAGGAAAGCAAAGCCAGAATGACGGAGGAAATTAAGGCAGGAGAGACGGAGGAGAGCAAGCTCAGTGAGACTGAAGAAAGCAAGCACAGTGAGACAGACGAAAGCAAGTTCAGAGAGACAGACGAAAGCAAGCAAAGTGAGACAGACAAAAGCAAGCTCAGTGAGAGAGAAGTAAGCAAGCTCAGAGACACAGAGGAAAGCAAAATGCTTTCCGTACCAAAACAAGAAACAAATATAGCCCCAAATCAGACTGTTGAAAATGTTCTCCCGCCCATTGATTATACACCTCACTGTGAACAGGAAGAAAAGCTGGACACAGAGAGTGAATCACAAGTTCTAGAAGAACAAAGTCACAAAAGCAAAGACCAGGAAGCAGAGCTTAAAGATACAAATGAAGAGACAGAGAAACACGTGGCTGCTGTGGCGGAAAACCACAGTGAGACACCAAGAGAAGTCGAAGCAGATATAAACACACAGAAGGAGATCCAAATAAGTGTAAACTCAGGTGAAGAGCAGATGATACAGGTTGACATGAGATCAGAGGCAAGCACTGAAACTGAAAATGTGCAGCAGGTGGAGATGGACACAGAATTCTCAGAGTCTAAAAGTGATACAAGTGTGGAGACAGACAGAGGTGTTGAAGCTTTAACTGTTGAAGATCAAAATGCTACAATAGAGACAGAAACAGAACAGGAAGAGCTGATCACGGAGACAGAAGGTACACTTGAAGTAAAATACCACAGTACTGAGTCATTAGTAGAAACAGAAAAGGAAGCAGAGTTCCACACCCAAAGAGAGACAGAAACTGAGGCTCTGACACAGATTCAAGGAAATCCAGCCACACAGGAAGATTTAAAGGCCGAAATAAAAGAAGCAGATTCAGAAGAACACGTGGATTCAAGAACAGAGACAGAAGAAGAAGCATTAACACTGTCTGAATGTCCCCAACAAAAAGGAGGCACTGGTGCAGTAGATGATGCAGAGATAACAGTAGAAAAAAACACAACAGAGGGGTCAACAGAAAAAATTATTTTGAATGTACACTTGGAGACACAGGTTGAGAGCAATTCATCCATCTGTGCTCAAAAAATCACAGAGGAAACACCAAGAGAAACTCAGACGGATGAGAAGACTGCAGATTCTGCAACGCCCACAGAAACGGAAGAGGCCTCAGCATCAGCTGATGAACAAAACCACACCACTGAGCCTGATGAGGACAGTTCAGTTCAAATTAGTTCCTCTGAGACACAAGCACCTGAGCAACCAACAAGCCAAGTCACTGTGTCCCCCGAACACTCAAATCAAAACATGCAGCAAACGGATCCCACGCAGGAGGAAGAAATGACCGAAAAGGTTCAAGAAAATACAGCAGGAGAAAATGATGTCTTCATTTCTTCTGAAGCAACAGATGTTCCCCAAGTCCAATGTTCTCAATCTGCAAAAGAGCCCCCAGTACAAACCCCTGAGCATCGCAGCAGCCGGTCATCTGGTGATTTCTGTGTTCGCAAGTCAACCACCTCACATAGCTCCAGGTTAGCTCGTAGGCTTTCCGAAGATCTCTTCACCACCCCCCCGAAGACTTCAGAAAATCAGCCAGAAACTAAACACACAGAGTCACAGTGCAATCCTAAAGCTGTGACCCAGAAACAAGCTGCTCCTGATGCGATGCTTTCTGCAGCAGCAACAGAGGACGCCCCTGCACAGCAGCAGCCACATCCCGACCCCCCTAAACGCTTTGGTCTCTTCCGCAGACTGAGAGGTGAGCAGCACAAAGACACCAAAGCAAAGAAGGCAACAAAAATGCAAGTACCAAAAATCTTGATTCAGGACTTCAGTGATGTGACAGAGACTGGGAACCTGGCTGAGGAAGCGGTGGAAGAGAAACTGACCTCCAAGGAGAGAAGGCGGCGGCGGAGGGAACGTGAAAGAACGGCGAAAGAGGAGGAGAGGTTGAAAAAGAAGAAGGAGAAGGAGCTGGAGAAGGAAAAGGAGAGGAGGAAGCCACAGACAAGAGGGAAAAGTTTTCAAGCGCAAAAAGAGAAAGGTAGCGATGATGTTGCTCGTCTCGCAAAGACTGGCTCACAGACACTTAGGTATTCTCCTTATGCCGAGTCTTACTTTTGACATATTTCTTTTACTGGATTTCAGATTCCACATCGCTGCCTTTCTGCATTTGAGCTCCACATTGTTTAATAAGTGGAATATCCCTCATCCTAAATATTTGTCATACTTGAACTTCTGGACATGTAAATAAATAATAAATGATGTTTACATACTTTTAAAAAAAAGTTTGTTTTATTTCGTGGGACTTACACTGCACCATAATTACAAACTGGACAAAAAACAAACAAAAATAAACTGGAATTGCTTTAGGACTAGCTTTACATAATGGCAATTTAGAAAGCATCTGTACTGTACTAAAAGCCTCTGCATATTTAACCAGGTACAGGAAAGTAAGGAATAAAATTTGTGTCCATTAGTTTCAAGTAATCCAGGTGTCTTTGTTTAACAGCGCACACACATGCACCCACTGTCAGTTTAGTCCATTTCTTCTCACGCCCATTAGTCCACAGTTATTTAAGTTTCATCCTCACTGTCACTGGCCAGCACCTCCTGAGATGTCACTGGCTGTGTGCTCATCTGAGACGACGGGGGAAGCACCGATCCAAAGAAGAGGGATCGAAACTGTGAGAAAAATCACACGAGGGAAATCTAAATGTTAGATACCAATACTCTAGTAATTTGACAGCATATATAGACATCAAATAATTCATATCTGCTTAAATGTGCAGTGACCACAGAACATACATGTCATTGCTGTTTATTGGATGACTGCACAGTTGTATAGTTATGTGAAAAAGAAAGTGCACCCTCTGTCTGTTTTAAGGTTTTATATATCACATTATATAAAAAAAAATCACTTTCTAACATTATTTAAATATATTCTCACATGCCACTGTGTTATTTATTAAACAAAACTAAGCCAAAATGCAGTAGTGTGTGAAACACTAAATATACTCCACAATTCAATAGGCTGACCCCTTTCCACCTTTAGCAAAAATAACTTTTTTTTGTATGACATTGTTTTCTGTATGACATCATCATTCTCTCACATTGTTGTCGTGGAATTCTCGCCTATACTTTCCAACATTTCTTCAGTTCATTGAGATTTGCAGTCATTCACAGTTCTCTTAAGGTCCCATCACAGCATTTCAATCAGGACTTTGGGCAATCGGAACACCTTGATTCGTTTATATTTTCAGCCATTCTGCTGTCGATTAGCTGCTGTGTTTGGGATGCTTTCCTGTTGCATGACCCAATTTCAGTCACGCTTTAGCTGTTAGACAGACAGCCTCACGTGTCTCTAGAATACAGTGGTATAGAGAGTTTATGGTCAACTCAATGACTGCCATGTGTCCAGGTCCTGTGGCTGCCCAAATGATCACCCTCATCACCACCTATTTGTTTTTTTACAAATATGGGGCTGTGCAATATAGCCAGACATCTACACTTACGTCTTGTCTGTCCAAAGGACACTGTTCCAGAAGATTTCAGAAGATGTGGATTGTCCAGACCCAATTTTTCCAACCTGCCATATTTTTTTTTTTAAAGAGTGAAGAGGCTTTCTCTTGGCAACCCTTCCAAACCAGCCATACTTGTTCAGTTTTTTTCTAATTGCACTCTCATGAATTTTATCATGTAGCATGCTAACTGAAGCCTGTAGAATCTGTTCTTGGGGTTTTCAGGTTCTCTGAGCATTGCATGGTCTGACCTTGGGATGAATTTTTCAGGACTTCCACTCCAGGGAAGATTCACAGCTCTCCTGAATGTCTTCACATTGTGAATAATCTTATTTACTGTTGGAGCTATTTGTGGTTTTTTTTTTTGCTTTTTGGATTAAAGTGTTGAGTTTATGTTTGCCAAGGTTACGTTTATGGTTTATTTTTCTTTTGGTAAATTTGGGTTTATGGCTAAGCAGGTGTGCACTTAATTTATATTAGTAAGTGGGAGGAGTCAGGGGGCACCGGGTCATATGTTTTTTTTACCAGGGAACAGAGAGGCTGCAGAAAGGTGTTCATGTTTGCAAGTTTGCTGCATAATGGCGAATAAACCAACCCAAATGCACTTTTCATGGACATTGTGTCATCTTTGAGACTTTTGACCTGCGTAAGATCCAGTCCTGAGGTGCCTCAATGGCCATTTCATTTGAAGGTTTTTGGTGTGGATAAATGGCCACTATAGAAAATGGACTTCTAATTGATTGGGAATGACCTTATAACCGTTCCCAGATTGATGGGCAGCAACAGTTGGTTCTCTAAGGCCATTGCATGGCGAAGATACTGCAGCACCTTTACCTAATTTTAAGACCTGCTCAGGACCAGACGATTTTTTAAAATTATGTCCTGACACATAAAACCTTAGAATTAAAGGAGCGTGCACTTTCTTTTTCACGAGTGCATGTGGACAATTGTGGTAGTGTAGTTTTCTTTTGTTCTTTTTTTTAAGCTTTATTTTTGTGGGAATCTTTTCCTTCTGTCCTCACTTCCTCCCAAGCAAAAAAAAAAATGTATGTATTGTTTCAAGGAGAACAACTGAAGCCACAACCTGTTGGCATGCCACCTTCTTTCCTGTGAAACCAAACCCGTACCTTTTTATTAGGTGGTCTGTCTAAATCTTCTGTTTCTCCTTCTTCTGCCTCTTCCTCCTCCTCAATGTGTATCCTTGTCTTGTGGCTGACTGCAGCAGGCTGTTTTGAACATGTGGCATCAGCTAATGAGGGCGGGAGTGGACCTGTGGTGGAGGGATCTGGCGCAGTACTGGTATCCATGGCGATTAGGTAGGAGTCTATGTCGTCATTCATGAAGTCATCAGGAGGGGGTTGAGCCACTGTGTGTGCTCTGAGGGGAGGAGGACACCATTTGGAGTGCAAGTCAGACAGAAAGATTACACACAAGATAAAAAAAGAATGTCTTACTCCTTTTGAGCTTTATGGTGATGTTTTATTTTCTGAACTGGTACAAAACTAATAAATCAACGTGATTAATTAGACCCCCAGCTAATAATGTTGCCAATTAGTTTCCATTTTAGTGAGATTCATGTCATAAAAATCCATCTTATTCTACTGTAGTGCTTTAATCCATCTTGCACTGTACATCCACTGGGCTTCACAGGAAGTCCAAAAAATGTACCAGGTGCAACTACATATTGTTTGATGACACAACCATAAACAGATAGCTAATTTAGTTAATTATAACATCAATTCTCCAGATTTTGTCTCATATCCTCAGAATGACATGGGTGACACCCTGACTACACATACTGTATTTTAGACAGAGATTAGATGGACTAAATATGGCAAGTACAAAACTAGCAAACTTGGAAGCCATCTTGTCCATGAGCACTGTCTAAACTCTTGGAGCAAGTTTGATTTTTATCACATTCAAAATCCTATTTACAACAACTGTAAAAGTTCAGTATGAAATATAAATGGGCCGCTGTAGCTTACAGTTCCCCAAGAAGAAGAAAAAAATCGCCATCTGTCTTCATTTACACTCTAATCCACCAGGTGGCACAGTAGGGTAAATGTTGATGATTTACTTCCTGTCACAGAACTGTCAAAAAGACATTGTGTGAAGGGTAAAGTACTTTTGTTTTCATTTTGTTCAGTGCTCAGTGCTTTCTAAGTACTTCCTGCTCACAGGCATAGAAAAAAAAATCCAGCACGCAAAACACTTTTTTGTTGTTACCCTCTGCTGCTGTTTTTATGGAGGCTGGGATCATCAGAAAGCGTGGCCAGCACAAAATTTCCCTCCAGGACGCTATCCGTTACTGAAAGCACCACAGGGCTGACACACAAACACATACAGACAAAATATATGTGTCATTAAAAAGGAAGAAACGAGTGATGAGTAAATATAATCCACAGGTGGGGAATCTCACCTGCCAGGCTCATCAAAGTACATAGAAATAGGGAGACCAGTTGACTCTGCAAACACTAACAAACCCTGGATGAGAGAGTTTAGTTAGTGACTGTGCAAACCTTGCAAGCATTGCAAGAATACCACAACGTATTGTAGCTGCTTTCATCTGCTCCCTAAATAACCTTTCTCAGTCTTGTCAAATAACCCCCCTCCCTAACTAACTTATGCAGCTCTCGTGCATTGGCCTACGTCATCGCTCTTACCCGTAACTCCTTCAAGCAAAAGGTGACACTGTTGTGAGCTTGGACAGAAAAATTGTCAAACTCATCTGAAGCCAAACACAGCTCCGTCAGCATGGCTTTGGATGCCTCTGAGTAAGGGGGAAAGTAAGACGACAACAACAGAGATGCTAATTAAATACACTAAAGCTATGTTTTATCCATCTGTGCCGATTTCTCTCCTGCTATGTAATACGTGTTTCCAGTTTATGACTGGCTAAATGAAGCATCTGAAACTTATTTGTATAAATCTTGTCACCTGCTTCTTCCTCCACATGGTTCCTGACCCACATCCGTTCATCACTCACTGACACAGTCACTTCTTCCAGAGATGGAGGAAAATGCACAACTGTGTCTACCAGCAGCCTGAGAACAAGGGAAAACAAATTTAGCTACAGTTACAAATCAAGTTACAGCTCCATTAAAAGATATTTTACTATTTGAATGTCTTTTCTTCATTTAATCATCAGCTATAATGTAAAATTATTTGTCTTGGTGTTAAAAAAGCCCCACAGTGTTTGTCATCATCAAGTATAAGGAAAGCAAAGACTGAAAACAAGAGGCAGGCTGTCATTACCATAATTTGCAAAATAAACAATGATAAGATTTTTACAGACCGGGGCTGGGCTCTGCATACGTTGGCACAGCTGTCCTTATCAAACACTGCCTCCAGGCTCTCACTGTCCTGGAAAGACAGGTTATGTGTCTTCAGGAGGCCTGCAGAGAAAAATCGCAGCAAGTTTATGAGCAAACAGAAAGCAGAATAATGAATGAACAATTGGTTTCAATAAATGCAAAATGTGCTAATGTAAATGAGATGTACAAGTGCCATATTATAGCACCTTATTTATAGAGGTTATTAAAAGTGCTGCTTTACAAGCAAAATGTAAAATAAAAGAATGCAAAAGATGATGTATAGAATACACTGAAACAAATCAGAATTAATGCACTGAAATGGCTCACTATCCAGCACCATGGAGCCTGATTGGTATTTGCCATAGAATACCAAAATCGGCAGGTCCACAAATATGAAGAAATGAAGGGTGATTCAAGTCTCTTGCACAGTACTGTATAATTAGATATATATAAAAACCACTGAAAACTGTAGTTTTTCACTTAGCTGAGAAAATAGCTAACAGCTGAGTCACCTCTGAGTTCCAAAAGGATTACATCAGTGAGCAATTTAACTGATCTGCAGGTTCAGGCTCAGTGAACTTATCTGTGGTATATTTGGGGTCCGCACCACCAACAGACCGGTAGAGTGTAAGTAGGGACTTATCTGTGAGTCAGTGAAAGGCTGGAGTGCAAGAATTGGAGTAATGTGTTCTCACATTTAATATGTGTGAACGTGACGTAAACCTTAAATCATCTTATAACACATTGAATGAGCTGAGAATAAAGTCAACCACTGATACCGTGTTTGCAGTGCAGGGTGAAGGTAAGACGGTTCTTCTGTTCATCCAGATCAATGTGACACTTTTCCACTGTCTTCTCCAAAGTTGTCAGAGATCTGAACACAGACTGCACACTCTGGCACCGGGGGTAAAGGGGGGGGGGGGGGTGATCAGTA
>VUQK01010414.1:24155-36801 GCA_015106715.1 Bujurquina vittata | reverse complement strand
AAAAGTGACCCCTGTCCCCTGTCTTGTCCAAAGTTGTCAGAGATCTCTACACAGGGTGCACACTCTGGCACCGGGGGTAAAGGGGGGGGAGGTACTCATCAATATGCACTGAAATATTCTGGTTGCAGTCGACAGGAATCAACATTTTACTCAGAATAACTCATTTTACACATGATTATTGCCTACTTTTATCTCTAGATGAAAAGGTGTGCTATTCCAAAACATTTCTGCCAAGTAGCACATGACCTATGCTTTTTTATAACTGCCATGTACAACTGTTAAAACAAGGAAGTTCTGAGGTTTTTGCAAAATTTGAACACAGATAACCACAACCATATGGTGGTAACATGACAGGAAAGAAAGCATTTTAAGTTGTCTGCAGATACAAGACTCTGATGTTAATTAATTTATGTGCCTGTGTTTGCAATCCTAAGAATGGGATCTGCTATCCCAAACTATGGTTACATCAGGGAGGTACAAGTACTGCCAAAGAACACAAAAATCATTTTGAGAAAGCATGATACTGATCTCTAGTATATTTAAAATCAAAGTAATCAATAAACTATTAACCACATTGCCCTAACATGGCAATCTGTGATTGAGAATTCATGTAATGTAGCGAGAACAGAAAAAAAAATACAGCAAGTTAAGGTTTCAGTATCTTGTGTGATGGAGCGAACTTTTCTGATGGGACTTAAGGGTTGTATGCAAGGTTAATATAGTTTTTCAGATGACTCTGTGCAATCCTGTGATAAACTAAGTACACTCTTACCTGCTAATCAATTGCAAAATGTATCAGCAGCTATAAAAGTATTAGTTTTGGTAGTTTGCAGGTCTGGGGCATTCAGGTGTGTGTTAACACAATGCTAAGGAGGAAAGACATCAACAATGACTTTAGAGAACCAGCGGTTGCTGCCCGTCAATCTGGGAAGGGTTATAAGGCCATTTTCAATAATTTCCAAGTCTGTTATTGTACAGTGAGAAAGATTATTCACAAGTGAAAAACATTCAAGAAAACTGTCTTCTAAGGGGTGGACTTCTTGATAGATTTACCCCAAGTTCAGGCTCTGCAATGCAATGAGGAAAAAAAAAAGAGCTACATCTTAGCATGTTAAATCTTAAAGTTCATGACAGAGCAATTAGAAAAAGACTCAACAACTACGGCTTGTTTGGAAGGGTTGCTAAGCTCTTCTCTCTAAAAAGAACATGGCGGCACAGCTTAGGTTTGCAAAGTTTTGTCTGAACAAACCACAAGACTCCTGTTTGGTGAAAACCAAACCCAACATATCAGCACAAACATCTCACACCAAGTGTCAGGAACGCTGGTGGAGCGTTGATGACTTCAGCTTTTTTTTGCAACTACGGGACCTGGATACCTAGCAGTCACTGATTTGACCATGAACTCTTCTGTATACCAAAGAATTCCAGAGTCAAATGTGAGGCCATCTGTCTGACAGTTAAAACTTGGCTGAAACTGGATCATGCAAAAGGACAATGATCCTAAACACATCAGCAAATTCAAAACAGAATGGCTGAAAAAGAAAAGAATCAAGTTCTTACAACGACCCAGTCAGAGCTCAACCCAATGGAAATACCATGGTGGGACCTAAAGAGTGCAGAAAGACTCTGCATAAATAAATGCCCACAAAACTCAAAGAGCTGACGCAATACTATAAAGAGTGGGCCAAGATTCCTCCACAACAATGTGAGAGACTGATAGTCATACAGAAACTGATTACTTCAAGTTATTGCAGCAGAAGGTGGTTCTACAAGCTAGTGAATCATGCAGTGTATTTAGTTTTCACAAGATTGCAACTATAAGTTAAATGTCTTAAAAATTCAGTGTTTCTATAATCATATCTAATCTGAACTTCTGAAAAATACATCTCTGACATACCCACTATATTATAATAAAGTAAATAGAAAGTAAATCATAAAAGTTTGGAAACCACATGATCTATTGGACATGAACTCAATATTATATAAAGACTGCATAAAGCCCTGAAAACTGAAGCTTATCCATTTCTCTCACACCTTTATTGCCATCTTGCAGCGGAAGTTATCCCCACTGGTAATGGAGTACCTGCACAAGAAAGAGATGGGTTAAAGACAGTTAAAGGGGCGATGTTCACTCATCCACACACTTTCTTTTTCTCTCAAGCAAAGATTACGTTTCTAAACACAGGCATGCAGTCTGCACCTGGTGAAGAAGAGTGGTGCGAACAGGAAGCAGGCATATGCCGACCGAGAAGAGTTCACAGACCGCAGGGCCAGCTATGAGAGAGAGAGAGCGAGAGAGAGAGAACAGACAAAAAAAAATCAACTTTTTTCACTGACGCAAAGTGTGCACTAACAGGAAGCAACAAGCCTATCTGCATGACAGGAGGAAGTGATGGTGTGTAAGTTAGTATCTGAGCAGCTCACCCCATTTTCCTGAGGCTCAACATACAGCTCATCGCCGATCCTGGACAGAGAATGGATGGCTTTGGCCAGCACTGGACGGTACAGACACACCCACCCCCACACACATAGACAAGATTATTATTAGCAAAAGCTAATTAACAACATGTGTTCTAGCTAAAGACAGGGTTTAATAAGCAGGAAATGTTTGCTACCTTTCACGTTTCCTCCCGTCACGACACAGTGCATCTCTGCAAACTTACTTTTCCGCTATGTTAGCACATTGGGCTAAAAGTTAGCTAGAAACTAGCGGCTACGCTTCACCAAGAAGTAAATAACCGGGTTTTGAATCGTTTCCACACCGAGCAAAAATCTTCACATATTCCGTTTAGTTATTTTCTAAATGTATTTCTCTCGACTAACCAGTCTCTTTGATCGATCTCAGCGTTGTTTACGCCGCCATTACCCGCTAACACAGTGTGGACCAATCAGAGAGACGGGAACTCAAAGGGGCGTGAGTTTACATGCGCACTGGGGTTCTACATGAACGTTATAGCCGCTGTTTTTCGCTATTTATTTATAATCAACTAGGTTCAAAATACATAAAGATGGAGTGACGAAAAACTTAAAACAAGTTATTTTGAAACAGACAAAAAGTATGCTATTATTAATTATTACATAACTTTTTTAATGATTAGTATCTTAATTATTATATATACGTTCATGTCAGTATCAGAAAGAAACTGCGCATCTTTTCAAGTACTGTAGTGTACTTAATTCTTATTCACTCAGAAACAGGACAGTACACAATTACTGTAAAAAAATGTAAAATGCATATTAATAGGTAGAAATGTATTTAAAACAATTCGAGTTTATCGGGGAGGATTTATTTATTTAGTTTGTGGTGATTATTTCTTTTGAATTTCACTGACTAAAACACATTTTAGTAAAAAGTAAATACAAAGTTGTAGTGTGGAACATAGTTTGTGGATAACAAATACAGAAAAACTGCATATTACTTTCCAAGCTGTAGCACACAGTCATGTTAGGGGAATCTACTATGTTATTTCTACTTTAAACTACTACTTTAGCAAAGACCTGTTGACATTTATAGCAAATACACAAAAAAGTGACAACACTGTTCACAGATTTGATACAAAGTGGGTTATTGCAAAGCTCAGTGCAGACATTTTATATTTCTGTCATTTGCCAGGCACATACACAGCGGCTGCTCTTAAGAACGCCCTATAATTATCAGTTAAGGGTCACAGAGGGTGTGTACGCTTGTATGAGCAAGCGTGCCAAGTAGAAAAATGGGAAGGAAGGGAGGGCACATACAAAGATGGGGAGAAAGACAGAGAGAGGAGAGTTACTGTCAGCGCACAATTATCTCACCTCACCAGTCTTTCTTGTTGGTCTGCTTCAGTGTGTAAGATCTGAGGAACGCTGCCGTGTACAGTCTCTCCTCCCCTTACCAGCGATATAAGTGGCTGCTGAAGAAGAGGTGTGACTACGACAACCCCAGTGTAATGAAACCATGGGTATTTAGTGAAACAGAGAGACCCGAAGACTGCAAAAACAAAAAAACATGTTCGTCACTTTGTCCTAGGACAACAGAAAAAGACTTCTGCTGCTCTTCTTGAGGATCATGGAATAGTAAAGGGAAGTCTACACACACTATGACTGGATGTTCAACTGTAAAAAGTGGACCTTTCTTGATATTTGCTATGAAACAACTGCAGTATCATGGAAAAGGACTGGATTATTCAAAAAGGTGAAAGCAGCTATTACAGGTGTCTTTCAACAAGAACTGGAGCAAAGGGTGATATCTTCTACACACAGGTATTTTTCTCCTGTCATGGTTGTTGACGAGCGACATAACATATTACATGAGTGGAATTTATCCCTGTGTATCTGGATTTCCTGTGGTGGTCACATGTGTTTCTACGATTTCTAGATTTAAAGGACTTAGAGGTTTTGTTCCTAGATGTCTCAGTCACCTAATTCAACAGACTCTCAGGCCCTGCTGCAGTCCATGTTGCAGAGACTGAAGCTGCAGCCGGGAAGAGAGGGCCAGGCACAAGTGCGCACAGCCGAACCTATCACAGCTGCTTCCACATGGGGGCAAGGTGGCAAGAGAGGAGCATCATATGACTTCCAGAAAGTTAACAGCAACCCTGGTACTAATGGTATCCCCTCACAGGAGTCCAGGAACCCTGCTGCAAACAGTAACTTTAGCTTCAAATTTGGTGAAATACAGCAGCCAGGTCATGGAGGTGAAGTGAACAGGGGTTTAATTTCCTTCCCCACCCAGAAAGACAACAGTGATGGTGGCACTGGTGACAGCAGGGTGTTGGGACAGGCCACAGAGCCTGCGATCACCCCAACAGGAACAGGGCAGCTGTTTCCCACCACATCATCTAAGGAAGCATTTAAGGACACTTCCTTTGAGAGGACTGATACTGAGAGGTGGAGTTTTGGCAGCTCTGGAATGACTAGAAACATGCCTTCTAATACAGATGCTGTCCAAAGCATGGGAGTGAATGAGAACCAGGAACAGGGCTTTAAACCCAAAGTCTACCAGTGGTCTTTGAAAACCCCAGATGTTCTTGCAGCAGGTCAAGACAATAAAGAGTTAAATGTAGTAAATGGAGAATTTAGAGCGATGGGAGAAAACAAAGATGCGCAGGTTGCCTTAGACAGTCAAAAAACAACAAATAGCAGCTTCAGAAGAAACCAATCATCTGAGAATAAAACCAGAAGGTGGACGCTGAAGATTAAGGAGAGATGGAAGGACAGGCAAGGAAAAAAGGGAAAAGAAGAACAAGGAAGTACAGGAGACCAGAAGACAGAAGTGAGTATTGTGGTTTTGTTACATAATAAACAAATAAAAATCTTGAAGTGAGGCTGCAACTTGTTTTTCACACAGATTTCACCCCTCAAACCAGGTAACAGAAAATCTTATTGATTCATCAAATAAGGATGCAAGGACCCTCCATTCACTGGACGCCAGTGGTTTCAGTAAAACGCTCTCTACACACACAGAGGATGCCACTAATTGCAGCCATGTCAGGTAACCTGCATACAAATGATCCTAAATTGCACAAATGCACGCAAACCTGCACAACAGCATCAATGCACAAACTAAATGTTCTTACAGTTTATTTGTTTAATTTGTTTTAAAAACGTCACCAGTACGATATGTGAAGTATTTAAGATGATTCCAAACATAGCTGTAAAATTAGGCCGACATCTTTACTTCTGATGTGCGCCTGTGGTCTGATGTGCCAAACACACCCTGCCACTGACAGCATGCGTCATTAGAAACTTTCATACTGTGCATAATGACATTTTTTCTTTAGAACCCACTATAAAAGGAAACAGCAACAGAAACAGCACATTCTGAATGGTTAACTCGTACAGGATGAATCTCTCATTAGATGAAAAGGCACTCTCATCCCAAAGCCAATTAGTTTTCTTTTTCCTTCTAGAGCTATAGATCAATAAAACAACTCCCACATACATAGTTTTAATTTTAAAGGCTCCACAATTTCCTAAAACAGCTGGGTACTGTCTCTGAAGCTGTAATGCAGGGAATTCCTAGGTGCACATCTGTAGTAGCCTTTTTTCTTAGGAGAAAAAAAATACTTATTACAAAAACATAATCAAGCAGCATTGTGCATATTTGTGTTTAGGATGAAAATGGGCACACAGAATTGGTGTGAGACTGGTCTTTAATGTACCGGAAATGCCACCTAAACACCACTTGTGGGAAATAAGAGAGCATAAAAAATAGGCATAAAGCAAGTTGAGAATATGAAGAGATAAAAAAAACAGAAAACTGGTTAAAAATTGTATTATGCAAACAGGGCCCATGTCAAATGGAAAAAACAAAAAACACAAAACACAAAAAGCAAGCTTTAAAGCTATACAAAAACACCTGAAACTTGACTGGTGACGTCTGAGGGGGTAACTTCTTATCTGTTGTGGCCACTGGAGTAAAAATAAAAGGTACAGGTAGCAAACAGAAAAAAAATGTTTTTAAAAAATTGCTCTGGTACACATTTATAGAACCAGAACCTCTTATGTTGCAAGGGATTTTACAAAAATTTAACATTAACTGTTTAGGAATTTTCAGAGGCTCAAAAGTAATTAGACAAACTAGCATAATTTTAAATATAAACATATAAAGATTGTTTTTAATATGTGATCAAGTATTTGCAGTCAATGTCTGCCTGAAGTCTAGAACCCATAAACATCATCAAGCTGTGTGTCCTCCTTTGGTATTCTGCCAGGCCTCCAGCTGCCGTTGCTGCTTGTTTGTGGTCTGTGCTTTTATTTTTGTCTTCTAAACTGAAAAACATGCTCTGTTGGGTTGAAGTCAGGTGCCTGACCTGGCCATTGAAGAATATCCCACTTCTCTGCCTTGAGAAACTCTTGGGTTGCTTTTGCAGTGTGCTTTGGGTCATTGTCAGTTTGCACCGTGAAGCATTTTTGATCAGTTTTGCAGCATTTGGCTGAATCTGGGCAGAGAGTATAGCCCTGTACACTTGATAATTCATGCTGCTGCTTCAATCAGCAGTCACATTATAAATAAACACTAGCGGCCTGGTTCCACTGGCAGCCATGCATGCCCGTGCCATAACACTGCCTCCACCAAGTTTGACAGATAATTTGGGATGCTCTTTCTCATGAGCTGTTTTTCTCCTTCTCCTTACTTTTCTCTTCACTTCATTCTTGTACAAGTTCATCTTGGTTTCATCAGTCCAAATAATTTTTCAGAACTTTTTCAGATGTTTTCTGTCAAAGTCTAATCTGACCTTGTTGTTCTTGAGTGTAAGCAGTGGTTGGCTCCATGTTGTAAACCTACTTTATCTCCTTTCATGAAGGCGTCTCTTGATTGTAGACTTTGATAATGATAGACCTGCCTCTTCAAGAGTGTTTGTGACTTGGTTAGATGTGGTGAAGGGGTTTTTCTTAACCATGGAAATAATTCCCTCATCGGGCACTTTAGTTGCCTTCTTTTGTCTTTCAGGCCTTTTTGTGTTGCTGAGCTGGTCAGTGCATTCATTCTTTTAAAGAATGAACTAAATTCTTGTTTTTTACTGTGTCTCTCATAGGTTTAGTTTGATTTTCAGCCTAATCATGGCCTTCTTCATTTACACTTCATTCTTTAGGGCTCATTAAAAATTTATTAAAAGCTTTAAAATACAAATTTGCTTCACTTGTCATGAAAAAACAACGGAACAGGCCTCTCCTGCTTCTGAAACTGCACGTAGGTCTATTGTCCAATGACCTTTTAACCTCTGAAAATGGTTACTGTATATAAAAATGTAATTCCTAAATAGTTAATGCAAAATTTCTGTAACCACATCTTTAAAGTCCACTGTGTACTGTGGTGTACAGAAGTAAAAGTACAAAAAAAATTTATTTTTGTCCACAAGTGTAAAGAGTCAACTGTACACAAGGTTCTATATTACCACCACACCTTATCTGAGGGAACTTTCAGATGTTATTTTGGATAACATGAGTTAAATTATCTTCTTGCTGTTGGTGCTGATGTGATTTGGGTACTAAATTCTTGAGTTTACAGAAGATTTTGTCCCATTTCAGACCTGCCAGTGACTTTGAATTGGGCCTCGGGTCATTCAGCCTACTGGAAGAGATCACCAAGGGCCAAGAGTGGGCTAAGTTCCTCAATCCCAACCTTTCACCCTCTTCATCAAATCAGAGACCAACAGAGGAACCAATGAGCCAACTCAAAAATCAACTAAATCCTCACAATAATGCTCAGTCAAATGGTATTTTGAACCAACTTGGAGGTGGGAGCAACCAGTGGAGCTACAAGAGTCCAGAGCCATCACCGGCTATAGGCTTCAGCATGACACAAACACCGCCTGTTACTTTCCCACCTGCAAATATAGACTTTTTGGGAGGAAAACGGCAACAGGCTGACCAATCAGAGCCGATGGAAGATGGTCAAAACCACCCAGATATGCATTCTGGAGCGAGCAGACTGGGACAGCACATCAGACCTCCATCGTTTATAGTGGTAAGATATTCATCAACAAAATGTCTCATCTTCATCCAGTTAATATTTCAAATTTTTAACTATATGACAGATTTGTGATCATCCTGTTCTCTGTTGTCCTTTGTAGTCGGCAGAAAATCCGCTTAACCAGACGCCGAAGAGCCGAGTCTCCATCACCAGAAAGAGACACCATCAATCAGCTGATAGAGACGACAGGCTTAAAGCTGACAAAATAAGTGGAGAACAGGCAGACAAAGGTCAGAACAGCTTAATATTCTGTTTTAAAATGTTTCTCTTTTAAGGTTAGTCCTGCAGCAACCTTAACAATCAGTTATCAATAAAGAATTGTCATTTTTGGGACTTTTAATTTGAATAAGTCTGGTAGAGAAACCAAGTTGTCTGTTTTGTCTCTATTTTTACAGAGGGGGGCATGTCTCCGCCGAACTCTACCAGCAGCCAGATGATGGTTGAAACAGGAGCGTCGCAAAATGTGGACACCATACCTTTATATACCCTAAAACCTCATCCGTCCTCTCTTTCTCCACCCCCTTTTAATCCTGTGGGTCGCGTACCCCAGGGTGTTCTCAAATACACCACATCCCAGGAGTCAGAATCCTCAATGGAGACAATGAAAAAAAGGGTAAGATAGTGTGTACTGAGGCGCCTCCTTGTGGTTGGAAAATTTAAAAAGTCACTGTCCACAGAGTGCCTCAAATCAGAAATAAATAATTCACAAGTTAATTGTATGAAGTCTATAAGTAAGTTTTTTTTAAATACACAAAATGACTGGAATGATTTGGGAAAACATGAGATTATTCTAAAATATAAAATCTATAATAATCAAAGTCTCTGTAATATTTAATCAAATGCTTTTTTTGTGTTCCATGCATTGTTCTCGGTTCAGAGACGAGTGGAGGAGAACCGACGGGTTCGTTTTTCGGAGGTAGTGTTGGCCATAGAATCTCCATGCATGGATCTGGAGGATTCAGAGTTGGAGGATGATTCAATAGCAACAGATGAGGACTCTGTGACTGAGCAGGAGATTGAAGTGCATCAGGCAGCAGCAGAGGCGGAGGCACCGGCCCGGCGGACTGCCCTCCCTGCTTGGATACTGTCTCTGAAGAAGAAGAATACCGGCAAGAAGCGCAGATAGTAACTGTAAAGCCACACGACATGCTGCATTCATTCTCGTGGACTTCACTTTCCATAAAGTAAACAAATGTGTTTAAAATCGGGGAATATAGTTTGTCTCAGGGTTCCTCTGGTTTAAAACAGTGACAGTATTTTGCAAAGTCGTATCTGACCAGTTGTAAATCGAAAAACTCTGAAACATGTTGATACATCATCACTTTTTCCTGTTTCGCTTCTAAAAGGTTTTGATATTAAGATGCAATAAGGAAATAAATACTATGTTACGATATGTATTTTCTGCAGTGCACACGGGAAACTTTCTAAGTGGATTTTTTTCTTTATTTGTCTTATTGTTCTTGCTTTATCAAGCAAAGTTTGAGCACAAGCTGAAGACTTTTCCAGCTGCACTAGTGATACAAATGAGAGTATAATGTTCAATCATCAAATATGGACTTTTTTTTTTTTTATCATTTTATCCATACCCTCATGTTGGATATATGCTTTATTAACCCAACAGCTGAATGTAGTGAAAGGATTTGATTTAACTTCTGGAGTAAATCTTGTTCCATCCCGTTTTCCAGCTTTTATCTGAGATATTGTATGTCATCCTCATTCAGTCTTACACAGGACACCAGCAGACGACTGTCTGGTCTGCTATTTGCGTCACTTACTTACTCATCCCCCATATCCTGTCTCTGTGTAATGGCTCCCAGTCCAGCCATCGTGGGGAATAACCCCAAGGAAGGAAAAATATCTGAAGCTGTAGTGGTTGAGAGGTTTCTGATTGACTGCTGCTCTCTATTCAGTGCTGCCATTTGATTTTGTGGAGATGGAGGGAAGCACCCGAGCACTGAGCTTACTTATTTTAATGTGAAAACAGACTTTTTTAAAAGAAATGAAGATGGATGTAGTGTTTGAGCCATCACCATTCCGTCCCATTTAAATTAGACATCACGAGCAAGAGGTGAATCTGACTGAGACACCAAAGACGCTGCACACTCGTATGGTAGCAACGTGTCAATCACAAGGCAGTCCCTCCCTAAATCAAACCCTGCTTTATTTTTTTCTTTTTCTACATGGAATCATTGTTTATAAAATTAACATCATTCTGTTTTAAATAAAACTTGAGACTAGCAATTGGGACCATAAAATCATCAGGAAAATGTGAGAAGTAGGATTGTTTTTTTCACAGATTGCTGTACAAACAGTGGAACTGCTCCCTGATGGCCTTTAAAAAGAAAGCAGGCCTAAGGCGCATCCGCTCTGGCTAAAGTTCAGGCACAGAAATTGCTTTTATCTTTACTGTTCACAAACAGTAAGTCATTACAACTCACATGAACTGGTATGATTTTTTTTTTTACCAGTGCAGCAGTTATTTCTGTTTAGATGTAGCAATACGGCAAGATTTACAAGGTTAAGACAAAAAATAAAGCAGTTATTTATCTTCTTAAATTAAATGAGAAATTTGATACCACTCTGATATTTGTACCTCTTACTTTTTATGGAATGGATAAATAAAATAAATTATATACAGACATGAAAAAGTAAGTTTTACTGTTTACTTTTACTGCCTCCATAAGAATTAAGAGGATATAAGGAATTATCTCAGAGAAGCGGCTGTTGCTGCCCATCAGTCTGGAAAGGATTATTAAACAATCTGAAGTCCATCATTCTACAGTGAGAAAAATTATATACAGGTTGGCGGCTGTCTTGGATGCTTCCTATCTTCTCAGGAGTGGATGTCCCAGCAAATTCAACACAAAGTTAGAGTGCAATGCTCAGAGGCTGTGCAGAGGCCTATCCTTCCATGGTGATTTCTGTTCTTGCTCCTCTTCTTTCTTGGGTTTCTGCTGCCTGAGGTACTCACTAAGCATGTGATCATTCAAAGGTCAAAGAAATCTTTATTATCCCCAGGGGGGCAAATAGTTTTGTAGCTAGCAGTGACAGGAAAAATAACAACAAAACACAACCGCAATCACACATATATGAGAGAATAAATTAATTAATTATAAATGAATAAAAATAAAAATCACCTCATGTTGTTTAATACACTTATTGCCACGGTAACAAAAGAGTTTTTGAACCTATTGGTCCTTGACCGTGGCAGCACATATCTGCAGCCTGAGGGGAGTAACCTGAAGTGGCTACGAGGAAGGTGGCTGGAATCAGCCAGGATAGAGTGGGCTTTTCTTAAAATCCTGACTTTATACACATCCCCCAGATTGTTCAGGGAAACCCCCCGCAATCTTGCTGCAAAGTTTAAAAATTCCCTGGAGACGATTTCTGTTCCTCAAATTTAAAAGCCCATCCCAACACATAAAAGACAAAGTGAAAACAGATTCTATAAAACAAAGATAAAACATTCTCATAAAAGTGTGATCAACATAAAAATTTCGGAGCTTACGATAAAAATATAGTCTCCGATGTGCTTTCTTGCACACGGCATTGACCTGTGGCTCAAACGTGAGTTTATCATCAATCAGCGTGCCAAGGTACTTGTATTGATTGACCACCTCAACTAATTGGTTGCTGATGGCTACAGGAGGAATGATGCGTGGATTTTTACCAAAATGTAAAAATTTGAGGCCATCTTCCTGATGTACTCATGGATCTTTGTTGCTTCACCTAGGATAGTGGTTCTGACACTAACTAGTCCTCGGCTTCCTTCGTTCTGCTTAGTGTACAGTCTCAGGGTGCTGGATTAGGGGTGAGAAAGCTAAGGAGCGTTCTTTACTTGATGTCAGTGGCTTCTGTCTCCTCCATTAGCCAGCAAATGATCCCAGCACGGTATCTGACAACTAGCAGGGCGTAGGTATTGATTGCCTGGATCTTGTCCTTCCAATTCAGCTTAAAAGGTGAGCTAAGGCCTACATTTTCTCTACACCTGGATAGAAAAATGCAGATCCTCCCCAAGCTATCTCATCCCATTCACATTAATTAATGCTTATAAATTTATTCAGCAGGTGACAGGTTGGTACAGTGGGCTGGAGGCCTTTCTCTGTGGTGTTTGAGCTTCCTCCAACAGTCCAAAAGATGAACTGCAGCTTTCTTTTGAGTGTGTGAGTGTGTGTGTGTGTGTGTGTG
>VUQK01010414.1:0-24135 GCA_015106715.1 Bujurquina vittata | reverse complement strand
AAATGGCATTATTCATCTGTTGTGTTTTTTTGTTTGTTTGTTTGTTTGTTTTTTGTGTGTGTGTGTGTGTGTGTGTGTGTGTGTGTGTGTGTGTGTGTGTGTGTGTGTGTGTGTGTGTGTGTGTGTGTGTACCAAGTCTCATCTTCTAGGGAAACAATTCTTCATGGCACTGTGTATCATCATATTCTATTATTTCCATTATATGCATTATACTGATTTGTGTTATTGTATTAGTACATCAAAGCTTCACAATAAACTACTGTTGTTTCCTCTGTGGCCTCCCCTGACAGATACCCTCTCTCACAAATCACTGTCAGAACCATTAAGGAGCTCTTTAGCTGATCTATTAGTGTCCTGGTCAGTCTATAGTGGAGAGGGAGTAGGCAGAGATGGATGATGGGAAAATTAAAATATGTGACAGAAGGACGTAGAGGGACAGTCTGACATGAAAATCTGTACGTAAACCAGAAAAATAAACACTTAAAAAATTGTACAGACTGAAGAGAATAAGACTTATATTAGTCAGTGAGTCTGCAGAGTAACTGTTGCATGACTGTACAACATCCCCCAGGAGTGGACTAATAATGGACCATTTGTAAACCTCAAGCCACACTCAATTTTATCTCACAGCAGCACAAACAAACACACAAACCAAGATTTCCTGTGTCCCTACACCATTTAGACACTTGGGCACTATTTTAGAAGGATGGCTGGTGTTTGCGCGTACGTAACGAAGAGAAATACTCCAAAGTCTTATTCAAATAGTTTATTCTCACCAGTGTTTCAGTATTTTTTTTCCCAATTCAGCTTGCTAACATGAAATAAAAAAAGTATGGGATTTATTCAGCTACACTTTTCAGCTGAGAAACATGAGGTTGAAGATTACTGTAGTGAATATCTTGCAAAATTAAACAAGAATAAAAATGCATTTTATTATTACTACAAAGAGGCTCTAGTTCCCCAGTTATTGTTGTGAGCTAAAAGCCCTTAGTTCTTATGGAGATGGCAGCAACATCATCCTTCTTTACCCTGTTCCACAAACTTGCCAAACTAAAACTGATTACCTCTTATAACAAGGCAAAAAGGGAAAGAGAAAGAGGGAGGGGAGTCCATTTATTCACATTGCTTCTGTCAGTTAGATAGGTTGGTCATAGGTGTTGAGAGAAAGTGCTCCAGAGTCATAGGAACTCTTGATACCAGGTTTGAGTGACAGCTGGCTGCCCGGGCTCTGAGCTATGGAGGTTTCTATCTGAACTTCTGACACCTGCACGAACAAAACAATAAAGAAAATATGTGATAAAGTGTCTGAAAAACAGGTTACTGCACCACAAAAAGCATTACCTGTTCAAACTTCTTAGCTTTGTACTGATCTGCCCCTTTCAAGAAGTTCAGTAAGATAACATCACAGAGAACTGTACCCTGCAAGAACAGATTAAAAAAAATATAAGTGACAGCCAAGAGCAGTGAGAACAATATTTTAATATTTAATCAGAAGTTCATACCAGTCCAATCGAGGTGAAGGCAGCTACCAAGTTGATCAGTGTCGGGATTGTGTTAAACTTTCCTGCCTGGAAGAGATGGAGTCACAATGATGATGCAGTTTCTAAATATTTATAGTCAGAGATGGAGAGGTATAAGCGATAATTTCACACTTTGGTTGATGTGCTTATTTTCTGTTTTGCTGAGACAATCACCTGCTCTTTAATGCAAATATCAGCCAATCATATATCAGTATTCATTTAGACATGTAGACATCATCAAAATGACTGCTGAAGTTCAAACTGAGTGTCACATTGAAGAAAGGTGATTTAAGTGACTTCGAATATTGCATAGTTTTTGGTGTCAGATAGGCTGGTCTGAGTATTTCAGAAACTGCTGCTCTACTGGGATTTTCCCCACACAACCATCTCTCGGGTTTACAGAGAATGATCAGCAAAAAGCAAATATCCAGTGAGCAGCAGTTCACTGAGTGAAAATGCCTTGTTGATGTCAGAGGTCAGAAGAGAATGACCAGACTGCTTTGAGCCAATAGGAAGGCAACAGGAACTCAAATAATCATAAGAATTCAGTATACACAACATGAAAGCATTGATCCATGCTACAGATGGTATATTGGTGTGGGGGATAATTTCTTGGCACACTTGGCCTCTTCGGACCAACTGAGCATTGTTCGTGCCAATCCTACCTGAGTATATAACTTTTGTGTTTAGAAAAACACGTGGAATAGGCTAACCCTGTTTTTCAAGACATTGTTCTACAATACACTAACCTGATGCTAGTAGGTTTGCTTCCCACAATGCTCAGCTCCACAAAATGATTTCAGTTCATGCGTCATCCATCGGAATTTTAAGCACGTTTTCAGTGAACAGAGTTCCAGTAAATGTCCCAAACATAATTGACACAAAAACACAATGCAGATTCTTTGGTTGCTCTTATTTCAGGTAACTCACTTGGCCAGTAACCATAACATCAAATCGGATCGCAAAAGCCTTGTGAAGAGTCCGAAATTCAGTCCCATTCTCTGTCTTAAAATATTTGGCAAATCTGTATTCAAAGAAGAGAAAAGATTAGTCTGATTTTTTTTTTATGTGACCTTGAAGAGGAAGAATCCCTTTCGCTACCTGAAGTTGTATCCTTTAGACACAGCATTCTTGGCAAATGGAGCATCAAGCCGTGTGAAAGAGTACTTGGGAACACAATAGTCAATGTTTAGGTCCAGGTTACACTTCCACTCAATGTTTATTCCTATTTCTCCACCCTGAGAGACGGATTGGGAAAAGAGAGACACACCCTGAATATGTGGTAAAGCCAAGGCTGTGTACGTTTGCTTATGTTGCAGAATTTAAACTTCCAGGTTATCTTTGACCTTCATATGACCTGGTACACTCGTGTTTACCTTGCGTAACAGGTCATTTACATTCTGCCTGGTGTAGTTCAGCACATCCCCCACACGAAAAATGGGGCAAAAAGGATCCTTCTCTGGATGGTACATGCATTTCTTGATTTGCTCAGATGTCATTGTGGTTGGAAAGTTCCCCCTGAGATACAAAAACTTCATTTTATGTGTTTATTAAAATAAAACAAAAACATTTTTGGGCACTTTTTAAAAGATTATGTATGTCATTTTTGTTACACTCATGCACAGCTCCTTCAGTTTAGGCACGTGTGTGTTCGTACAGCTGTGTTTACCTGGTGACATCGAAGAGCGGAAATCGAATACTGTTTTTGATGAAGATAGTGAAGTTTTTCACATCCATTGGTTCACTGTGGAAGATAAAGACAGAGACTAAGAGCTGAGGATGAGCAAGTTAAGGCTTCCAGCGCGTGAGGAGTATTTGTGTTGTGTTGTTTGTGTGTGTGTGTGTGTGTGTGTGTGCGTCTGCGTGTGTGTGTGTGTGTGTGTGTGTGTGAGACAGAGAGCGAGAGAGAGAGAGAGAGAGAGAGCGAGAGACAGTCTTACGTCTTGATGGCATCATTCTCAGGTGGACACCATCCTTCAATCTCACACGTACCATTGGACTTATTGGAGTTTTTAAGGCAGGCACCTGTAATTACACCTGGTATGTGGGACAGAGGGAAAGGAAGCAGAGAGCTCAGGTAATGGAAGGGAAACGCTGACAGCCATAATAATGATCAGTGCTGTGAAAAAGTATTTGATTCCTTCCCACTTTCTTAGTTTTTTGCATGTTTGTCATACTTTGGATCATCAAACTAAATTTAATATTAGACAAAGGCCTGAATCAAGAAAAAAAAATAACTCCAAGAGCATATCAACAACTCATCCAGGAGGTCAGAAAAGAACCCTGAACAACATCTACAGTGCTGCAGGCCTCACTCGCCTCAGTTCAGGCCAGTGTTCATATTTCAACAAAAAAAGGAGACTGGGCAAAAAATGGCAGAGATGGGAGCGTTCCGAGGAGAAAACCCACTGCTGACCAAAACAAACACATAGCTCGTTTGACAGTTGCATAAAAACATCTCGATGATCCCCAAGACTTTTGGGGAAATATTCTGTGGACTGATGAGACAAAAGCTGAACTTTTTGGAAGGTTTGAGTCCCATTACATCTGCTATAAAACTAATAGAGCATGTCATAACAAGATCATCATTCCAACAGTCATACATGGTGGTAGTAGTGTGATGGTCTGGGCTGCTTTGCTGATTCAGGACCTGCATGACTTGCTGTAATTGATGGAACCATGAATTCTGCTCTCTACCAGAAAATCTTAAAGCAGAATGTCCAACCATCAGTTCATTCCCTGAAGCTCGAGTGTACTCGGGTTATTCAGCGGGGCAATGATCCAAAACACAAAATGAAGGTTTTGGAGTGACCCTCACAAATTCAATTGAGATGTTTTGGCATGACTTTAAAAAGTCAGTTAATGCTCAAAAACCCTCCAGTGTTGCTGAACTAAAACAATTCTGCAAAACTCATTGCTGCTTATCACAAACGGTTGATTGCAGTTCTCGCTGCCAAGGCTGGTGCAACCAGTTATTAGGTGTAGGTCGCAATTACTTTTTCAAATAAGGCCAGAAAGGTTTGAATTGATTTTTTTTCCCCCTTAAAAAATAAAATGGTCACTTAAAAACTGCATTTTGTATTTAATTGGGTTATCTTTGTCTAATATTTGATTATGTGAAACATGTTAGTGTGAGAAATATGCACAAAACCAAAAAAAAAGAAAAGAAAAAGGAACTCTACATATCTCATAGCTGAAGTGAAAGCGATCCAATCGTGACATATTCACAACTTATTGATTTTAATTTATACTCTGCTTGTGCAGTTTATATTATTGTAAAATATGCTCTAAAAATAATAATACAAAATAAGGTAAAGGACACGATTCCGTTTTGTGAAGATGGAAATATTTAACAAGGAATATAATCACACTTTAACAAAATATTATAGTATAATACTACTAATTAATTTTTGTTCATGATTATTTTTTTCATTTAGTATCTACAGTACTTGCCAGCCAACCCCACAAATCTGATTAAAAAAGTTTAAAGACAAACCATGAATCTGATATAAGCAAAGGTGGATGTGACTTGTATGAGTAACAAACATTATCAGTAAAGATGTGAAATCTTGTGTACACAAAGCAAACTCACCATTGGAAAGGTTGGTGCCTAAATGCTTGTAGCAGTCTTCATCTGTGGAACATTTTAATTTATTCCCAGTCTAAAAAAACACATACACAGAAATGTAACTCATATTTAAACTTTCTTTCAGGAGTTGCTGATAATATGTCCCTGTATGAATGGCACCACAAAGCAAAAGATCAGTTTAAAAATGAGGACTGCACAGGCGCTTTCACTGCATTGAAAAATTAGGCGATGGTCACATTTCTATAATAGATCAGTCCAAATATGGTTTATAAACATGTCGCTGAGGGGTCAACATTCATTATAAGGTCAGTTTTTTTTCATCCTCACTGCCAACATCTCCACCAGAATACGGACTGCTTTTAAGAACCTGAAGATCTGCCTGTTTCAGTTAGAAACACTGACCGTTTCATTTTGAAAGAGTAAAATCAGTGATATTACAAATCACGTCCATCCATCCTGGAAAGAAGCTGGTTTCCATGGGAAATAATCATATTCCTTCACATAGGAATGACCACATCACTCCCATCCTTACTACACTACACTGACTACCTATTAGATCTTGAACTGATTTCAAACTATTTACTTTTAAAGCTTTACTTTGCTCTGACATTCAGAAATTAATTATGCCTTTCTATAGAATAGTATTTTATTGTCAGCTGCTTCAGCCCACATTAGAAATATGTGGGTTAGAGAAGGAATTTAAATTATCTCATCTGAAAGCTGGGAAAGGCTCAACAATCATCAACAAATGGAGAGAATTCTGTTGGAAAAACACTGTTCAATATTTTGTAACTCCAGCTCAGAAAAAACATCAAGGCAGGGGAGACACCTGTTGGAGACTCTGTGGGATAATGAGGCAAACCATCACCATATTTTCTGGGGTTGTCCAGTGATTAAAGTATTCAGGAAGCAGTTATGTGTTAACATTTTTACTGAGAGAATCCCCTGTGCATGTGAAACTCTGTACTTTGGAGCCATTACATGTAATCTTTTTTCAGGATCTGGTCAAAACGGACAAACTACGTTAAACCAGTAATCCCTGTGGATTAACTCTGTCTGTCACATGAAAATACTGTCACGTCATATAATGTATCCCTGTTTTGATTGTGGCAAACATACACGCTTGACTGTGTTTTCGCCTGACACGATGAGAATGGGAGTCACCCCTATCCACTCGCATGTTATATTTATTTGTTCGGTTGAACGACCTAAATCTGGATTAGCAGCTGATTTTTCCCCTCTCACAACCGTGATGTGGACATTGAATTTTACACAGAAAATATTGCCTGTAATACTTGCTTTTCCAAATAAAGAATAAATAAATAAATAAATAAATAAAAGAAATGAATGATGCCTTAGGAATCAAGCACTATCTGCCCCCCCGACCTGTTGTGCTTTTTTACCCCAAGAGCTGAGGGTAGTTATCTCAGTAGCTACCATTAAATCATTCCTCAAGAATTATTTTTACCACACATTTTTTAATAATAAAACTGTTTTTGTTCCCCCTCTGCTGCTTCTTTATTGGCTTATATATTTTTACTCTATTTGTATTTCTGTTATATCGCTCACCCGGCTTGTTCACGTATCATGCCATGTTTTCGTTTTTTTTACTTGTTGTTGTTAACTGTATATTTTTCTATATGACTTTTGATTGCAATTAATTTTATTGCATTCTGCAAAGCATCTGAAAAAGAGGTAACTAAATAAAAATTTATTGTTCTTATTGTCATCCACCGTACTGCGACAGACTGCAAAACTGTCCAGGGTGTATCTGCCTTTCACCCAATGGATAGATAGATTTTTATAACTGTATCAATATAGCTTTACCGAGATATCTGATCATGTGTGTGTCCAAGTGTGGTGTCCTTGTTCTTTTTAAATATGCAGTATTTTGGCATATTTTCGGCTGCCTGGGAATGAGAAGCTACACTCAGGAGCTCAGAAGGTGGTTGAAATACAATCAGAAAGTAATTTTAATCTAATGAAAATGATTGGCAAATTGTAAAACATGGCATGTGTTTGAATGTGTACTCACCTCTGCACATCGTCCTTGGAACTGATTTTCAGTGACAATGAGTTTGGTGATGATGCAGAACATGCCTGAACCCTAAAACACAACCGAATACTTAACATGCGCTTTGACTTTATTTATTACTACACATGCATGCCTCACATTTGAGACTTGGCAGAATAAAGCTCATTCATCATAAAAACTATTTAAAAAGCACATTCAAGCACAGTTTCCTAACTACCAGCGTCATTAATAACTCACAGAATACTGCAAAGTTAAAGTATTTCACATTATCACTCACCTGAGGGGGGGAAACGTAGTCGGCCACATCCATGACACGATTTTGATAGAGATTTCCAATATAACCAAAGCCTTTTACTTTGGTCATCACAGAGGACTCAACATTGGAGTCTTTCAACTGATAAGCTTTCTCATGGATGAACACCCAGCTGCACAGCAAACATTTAACAGTAAGTCACAGGTTGTGGACACAATTACATTTTTTTATATTTTGATTTTTCCCCGCAGGTTTAGCTCTTTTAAGGTGATGAAAAAATATGCCTTTTGTAAGTTAGATAAATTGATCTTTTTACAAGAAAAACTAAATTTACAACAATAATTACACACAAAATATGGGGGGGGAAAACCCCAAAAAACAAAGCTAAGGATCACTGACCCGACAAAATATGTGATGATGAGTAGCTGTACGATCCGGTTGATGATACCCACAGACCAGCTCTTGACCACCACTGATTTGGTGGTCTCGTAGGTGAAGAAGTCAGCAGCTAAACCCAACAAAAAGTAGCCCATTGCAGGTTGTCAGTGTGAGTCAGGTAGCAGTGACTCTGAGGGAACAGTGCAACTCTTCTCCCCAACAGGTGCCTTCTTGCAAATGTGATTGTAACCCTTTCACAATATTGATGTTGCTTCTGGTTCAAATAAAAAAAATATGATCCTAATCTTTAACCTGATTGTATCTTTTCTTAGTCTGGTCTGTGTTTATCTCCTTCCTTAGATATTTGACGCCTTAAGTTTACTGTTTCTCTCCTTTCCTCTCCTCTCACTGTAGCTTAGTTTTGTTGGTTTATGAAACTGGACCTCCCCTTTCTTTACACAAATGAGTGGGAGGAAAATGTCTCTTCTGTCCCTCCCCCGTCTCTTTCTTCTCCACATTTCCCCATCTCTCACGTCTCTTTCCACAGCGTCTGTGGCTGGAATCGAAAACACACTAACCATGCATCAGCGCATGCACAATTAGTCTGAGATGGTAATTCATACCCTATACGTCCGCTGTCATGCTTTCAGCAGATTTATAATCATTTTCATCATCCATATTTAAGCGTTAGTGTCTGACTCAGAGGGAATCTAACCCCTGCACATTTCACGCTTAGTAAACTGAATAATAATAACAGGATGCTGCAAAATAATAAAAATGGATGCTTTATTGATCAGGATGAACAGACGTTACAATAAACCAGTGAGAGATCATCAGAAGGCAGAGTTTAACTATTTACTACCAGATGTTAAATTACTACAGATGGGTCCGTTCTGAGTGGAGTCTGCATTTTCTCCATGAGGCCGTCTTGCTTTTTTCTTCCAGTTTTACATTTCTTCTGACACATTTCAGTCCATTATGCCCCCCATAATGAATATCACTGCTGACCACGTCCAGCCTTTTATGACCACGCTGTGTCACAAAGCTCAGATCACCTCAAACTGATTTCTTGAACATGACTGATCAGTTCTCTAGACTCAAGATT
This sequence comes from Bujurquina vittata, assembly GCA_015106715.1. Taxonomy (NCBI): domain Eukaryota; kingdom Metazoa; phylum Chordata; class Actinopteri; order Cichliformes; family Cichlidae; genus Bujurquina; species Bujurquina vittata. The sequence goes on along the minus strand of VUQK01010414.1, from coordinate 15,255 downwards.
CCTCCATAATCACCCGATCTCATTTTAGTAGAGCACATTTGGGATGTAGTGGAAAAGGAGATTAATATCATCGTGGATGTACATATCAGCAGCAATTGTGAATCTGTGTCACAAGGAATTAAGACGGGTCTGAAGACAAAAGGGGGTCCAACATGGGACCTGGAAGGTGTACCTAATAAAGTGTCTGGTGAATGTATATAATGATGTGTAGAGTGTAACAGTGAGGATCCAAAATGCAGGATGAAAGAGGCCAACTTCAATAACACAAAGGCGAACCTTTAATAGAGGCAGTTAACAGAAGTAAAAAGTAAAGTCCACAAAATAATCAAACAATCATCCAGAGCAAAGGATTTCCCTGAGCTGCACAAAGGAAACAAAACAAAAAATAAATAAAAAACAGGAAGTAACCTGAACACAAATACTATATAAGTATATGTATACTATATGTAAACATATACATACTTTTTTTTTAAATTTCGGTGTGGTCCGTGGTGAAAAAGTGTCTCTTTTAACATTTATTCTAAATGTAATACAATTCATGACGTAAATAGATGCTGAAAGAGTGTGTTTACTTTTAGCTACACAGGAAGTATTTTTTCTCTTTAAGTATACAAGAAAGCCAGACTGAAGGTCAGTTGTTTGTGGTTTCATGTAAGTGGCTGAGGAAAATTTCAATGAATGAATGAAATTACACCACTGGGAGGGGAAATCTTAATGTTCAATATGCCCCCATTAAACACAATTTTGTCACATTTTTGCACATCAGCAGTAAAGAAAAAAAGAAATACAAGTCCATACTTACTGATGACGCTCCAGTAAGAGCACTACAACAAATTACAAGTGTGCAATAAGTGCGACATATGATACGATTCATTTTCAATACGCTCACAAGGACCAGTAGCATTAAAGCCTTTTACATCAGGGAGATAATGTAATGCAGTGACAGCATTTGTGTGTGTGTGTGTAGATAGTATGTCATTACTTAAGTGGATCCATTATGTTTGTGGTCAGCTAATGGTAACCTAATACAATAAAAAGATACATATACACAGACACACACATACAGTACACACACATGCTGGGGACATGCAAACAAGAACACAAGCTTTCAGTCTGCGTCTGTTTCTCACAAAGGAAAAACTGGAAGCATTCCTGGAGTAGCCAAAGATACGGATATTTACATATCTGTACACATGGAACACTATTCTGAGTGCAATATGAACAAGGAGCAGACGACTGTGCGATGGGTTCATTACTGAGAAGGGAAACTGCAGTTGGTGTGATCATTATGTCATAGGAAGGACCACATGAAGAACATGCACAGCTCTTTGTATTGAGAAGTCACGTACAACACGGAATATGGCTCAAAGGTTTGCAGTAAACCAGAGGAGAAGTCATTCATTCAAACTTAAACATTGATTCATCAAATGATTTTGTAAAATTCAAATAATACTTTATCATTTGCTTTCGTCAGCTGATCACATATTTGCAGACCTCTGGCATTAAAATATCAATTTGTTGAAATAATCTGGATCAATTTCAGCCCACCCTTCCCAAAGTGTCTCCCGCAAATTAGATTTGTATAACTGGCACTTCTTATGTAACATATGCTCAAGCTGTTTCCACAACAGCTCAATAGGGTTAAGATGCAGTGCAGAATCCGTCATAGATTCAATACCTAACTTTTGTTCTCTTAATAGTTCTTGCATAGTTTGGAAGCTGTGCCTTGGGTTGCGGCCCTGGTGCAGGAGGAAACTACAACACTTCAAAGGTTTAAGGGAGCACTCCATCATGACAGCATTGCACAAAGTCAGTTACATTTTTCCGATACTAATCTATCTAATTAGGAAGGTATGAAAAGTTTCACCTGGATACATGCAGATGTGAATGAGCATGGAGACACCGGCATCAGTCACATGTGCACAGTGTGAAGCTGCTCTCTGGTGAATGACAACCAAGTTGCACGATGCTGGGCTCTGAGCACAGGTCCCACTAAAAGGCCCTCATGCCACCTTCATAGAATCTCTTTCTGACAGTTTGGTCAGAAACATGCTCAATTAGACCACCAGAGATCATTTTATCAGGCTCTGGCAGTGTTCCCGTTGTTCCTCCTTAAACAAAGGAGGAGATACCAGACCTGCTACTGGCTTGATACTCTTATGTGTCCAATGCTTCTAGTGTAATGGCCTGTCTCATGGTATCTTCTCCACACTCAGCGTTATCAATTGCACAGCATTTTTATTTCTTGTCCCCTGTCCAACGTCTTGAGATAATGTCTCACATTTTGAGTGGCTCTGCAGGACAGACACTTTCTTTCTGGCTCATACCTAATGTGTGTGAAAGGAAGACTTTTAACCTCACCTTTTCAAATAAAGGTTAGTTTGTCTCATGCTGTCAGGGAAAGTTAAGAGTTTCCAAAGAGTCATTGTTTTAAATTGTTTTTGTCTTTTTTTTTGTTAGTTATTTTTCAGTTTTGCAGTATGACTGTGTCATAATTGGTAAAAACCTCTAAAAGTGTCACAGATAAGGCATCCCAATCTATGAGCAGCTGAAATAAGAGAATATGGGACTATAGAAAGACTATTGCATGAGACCATCAAAACAAACTTCAGCTTCCTTTTATTCTTATTCAGTTTACTTAACGAGAAAGTTGGAAAAGGTGCATTTAAATATAATATATTTGACAATCTCCCAGCATTGTTAATGTGTGCCACAGTTAGCTAGTTATCCCGGTAGGATTCCCTGATTTTAAATCTAGTGACACTGTCAGGTCCAAATTAAAACACTGTGATTATAAATAACAGTCTAAGCCATTTAAAGCTGTGCCTAGCTGCACCTTCACTGGAGCCACATTTCACATGATGATAATAAAATATGCAGGATATTTCATCAGTTCTGCAGGAGGATCCGGGAAGAGTATATTATTGTAAAAACCCACATTAAGTGGAGATGAATTTTAGAGCCGGTAGTGTTTGGCTCTTAAAAACCACTATCCAAACCACCTTGTACTTAGACCTCTGCGACTCACTGAAACCACTGTCTCTCCAGCTTTGACTAGTGCTGTTAACACACACTCCCAAACCACCCTGCCTGGTTGAGCGAGCATGATGTGCAAAAGTGTAGGTCCTATGCGAGTATCTTAAGAGCTTTTGTCTTCATTCTAATGTGTTGAAAAATTACAGTAAGAAACAGTGAACTTAATTTGAGGATTTTTGTACCACATGTGGAATTTGTACACATGGCTTATATGGCTGAATTCTTCTGGAGCTGTTAGTTTATTTGCAAATGACGTTTATGACATGTAACTCAGTTGTCACTAACACAAGTTTAATTTAACATTTTTCTGATCAATACTGACATATTTAAATGAATTTATATTTATTTGAACGGATGTTGTTAAACTATATTATACTTCCAATAAATAAAATGACCCACTTTTTCCATGCACATGTATTCACACAAAATTATGCAGTCAGTAAACACCCATTTATTTGATCAGCTCCCATCATCCTTAATGTCCACCAAAAAATGTGTAATAAAGCCACACAAGATGAGACATACATTCACTAGCAACTTCATTAGTAACACCCTGCTAGTACCAGGTTGGACTCCCTTCGGTCTTGAGAACTGCTTTAATGCTTTAAGGTGCTGGAAACATTCCTCAGTGATTTTGGTCCATATAAACATCACAGCATCACAGTTGCTGCAGATTTGTTAGCTGCACATTCCTCCCGTTTCCACCACATCCCAAAAATGTTTTGTTGTATTGCGATCTGGTGACTCTGGAGGTCATTTGAGTACTGATTATTAAGTTCAAGAAACCAGTGTGAGATTATCTAAGCTTGTGACACAATAAGTTATCCTGCTGGAAGAAGCCATGAGAATATGGGCTCACTGTGGTCAGGAAGAAATTGACATGATCAGCAACAATACTCAGGTAGGCTGTAACATAAAGGTAGTGTGCGTCTTCCCCACCATCACCAGCAGATTGAACCACTGATGTTAAGTCAAATTGTGACCCTAGCATCTTAACATCACAGAAGTTGAGACTCCTTAGACCAGGCAATGTTGCTCCAATTTTGGTGAATCTGTGTGAATTGCAGCTTTGGTTTCCTGATTTTTAGCTGACAGACATGACACCCAGTGTGATCTTCTGTTGCTGTAGCCTATCTGCTTGATGGATCATAAATTAAGAGGTACTCTTTGAATACCTCAGTTGTTTACGCTTGTATTTTGATTTTGCCTTCCTATCAGTTTGAAGCAGTCTGGCCATTTCCCTCTTTTATCAGGCGTGCTATACAATTTGTCTTTCAGTCGCACACAATTGTACACCAGTGGCAGCAAGCCACCTTACAACATGCCGGTCTGACAATCAGGATCAGTTTAGGGTCTTTCACCATGAACTCATCAGCACAAGAACATGTGGAGAAGGGGATCAAACCACCATATTTGACATTAATGGTCTCCAAAACACCCAGGGACATGATTCAAGTGGTCAAGTAAAGAAAAAAAAGAGCAACCAGTTAATGATTTATTGAAAATGATTCATTTATTTGTTTTGGCATGAAAACATGACATTGAAAAAAAACACAAAGAAATCCCCAGTCACAGCTTTGTATCTGATAACTAATACATCCTGCAATCCTTGGCGCTATGTAACTAAAACAAATATACCCACTGGTTTGATGGAAAAACCCTTCAGTATTTCCAAAGGTACATGGGTTCTTCGTCAAACTATTCAAATATCGTTACATGGGTTTTTCAGAGTCAGTCACAAGATGTGTGTGTATTCATAAAACAAACCACAAAGAAGAAACAAATACAACTCAAGTCTGTTAAATTGTCTGTCAGTGTGGTATCAACAGAGTATAAACACTTGGTCCTTGGTATGCATGTATGAAGTGGAAAAGTGTGTGTGTGTGTGTGTGTGTGTGTGTGTGTGTTCAGTCAGACTCCTCCTCTGAGCTTGCAGGTGTGGAGACTGCCTCTTCTTCCTCATCGTCATCCGATTCCTGCTTTAAAAAACAAAAAAAACCCAAATAGAAATGTTTACACCAAAGAAGAGGTTTATAATATGAGCTCATGTCAGGATATGAAGGGTTGCTGCAGTCCAAATGAAACAGTTTCACTATGTTTACATCAACATTTTCCATTTAATTAGTGAATAAGTTGTCAGATTGCACTGTCTCAGATGTGAATATATCACATTTCTTTATAGGCAAACTCAAACTGTAGGCAAATACTTAGATAAACAAGAAAAAGCTAGTTTTCTTATGCCACCTCATACCCCTATCAAATATATTTTAACAGGAACCGTAAATATAAACACAGACATGTTTGAGAAAATTCAAAAAGTCTATTCATTACAGTTTTGTTTTTTTTTGGCTCCCTCTCTTTAGTTATAGATGCATATGATGATACAGCAATACATTTGAGATAACTGGAGCTTTCTCAGTCTCACACACATAAGCTCTCTCTTAATGTGTCACTTTCCCTCTTTATTAACCTGCCATCTCTGTAGTATGTGGACTGTTTCAGTTACAGGATTTCCCTGGAACGCTTTTTCCTGCAGCTGTCCCTCAATCAGCTAACAGGATTTTAAAGGCTTCTCCTCCTTGAGAAAATGTCTAGTTCTCACTGAGCAGCCATCAGCGTTTTGAATCGCAGAACAGCTTTTGCTACATTAAAAGACAATCATCTCAGTCATAATGCAGTTTTCAATTATTCTGCCAGGTTAAAAGGATTAAAGAAGCTATAACTTTTTGTCTTCTACGTCATTCCGTAAGAAACAGAGTCAAGGAATCATATGGCAGGGGTTACAGCCGCTGCATGTCTGGTCTCTGATAATAGCATTTATAGTTACTGGATTTACCTTCTTCCTCTTGGACTTGCTCTTGTGGTCAGAGTCTGATGAACTCTCCTCGCTGGTCTCGATGAACTCTCGGCTCTTGAAGCTGTCGTTGCCTGCCCGCTCTCTATCCTTATCTCCTCCGGCAGACTTCCTTTTCTTCTCGTCCTTTTTGCCAGCAGATTTTTTACTCTCCCTAATGGGTGAGAAGACATATTTAACACATATTTAGATTGGCTGTATGAAGACCAAAAAAAAAAAAAAAGACACGGCTGAGTTGTAGGCCTTACTTCTTGGGGCTGGAAGTTCCACCGCCACTCTCTTTGTACTCTTTCTTTGCTTTATCATATTGTTTTTTCGCCTCACCGGCCTTTGATTCCCACTCCTAGAGGAAACAGAAGCAGGAGATTTTGAGGGTGATTCATAAATTAAACATGGAATACATTAGACACAAAGCACTCTTTATCAGTGTTTGGGTTTAATGAAACACTTCTATGCACATTTATTGAGATGCTTCACAATTTAAAACTTTGATATTAATACTGTTTTATTGACTTGCACCAAGACAAATAGGTACAAATTGATATGCTACAGACACTTTTTACAGCTCTCCTGCTGTATACATCTGTTTTTTTTTCTTCATTGTAATGCCAGAGGCTGCCTTCTTAAAACTTAAACTAATTTAAACTTGCTGCAGATTTACAGTCATCTGCAACAGATCCATCATAAGCAACTATGCTGACACTGTCACATTATTCACACTGACATTTAATTCAAGTATGAACAGAAATATCCTGAAATACAGAGCAAAAATGATGTAGATGCAACTTGGCACTTATTTTCCCTTAGACCTGGTAAGGACTGAGACCACCTCCTCCAAAGGGTTTCAGTACTATTGTTTTGGTCTGAACAAAAGAATGAATTTTGTGTTCACATTTGCACAACATCCTCAGATGAATCTGTTAAGAGTTTGTTTTCACCCTTATGAAAGACATCGTGCGACCAAAGTGATGTCACACAATCTGGTGTCATTTCGGCCAGTCGTGTACCTTTCAATTTTTGTCATTTTTGTGTGGGTGACACTGCCATCGCTGCAGCTGGGTTGAAGACACAAGTATGCAATTGTGTCTGTTAAAAAAAAAAAAAAAAGAAAAAAAAAAAAAGAAAAAAAAACCCCCTCAGACATTACCTTACTTCCAGTTTTAATTTCTCCTCCTATATCAGTGTTGATAATGGAGGAGGGTTTTTTTTCTGGATGGTGACGCCTATCATTCAGGAGAGTACTGCAACGAGTACTCATGCCCTCAGTACTAGTATAAATGGTACAGAGCTGTGGCAACTTAGGGTGGTGTCCTTTTTTGATGTTTCTTTTGCATGTGTTTATTCTGGTAAAGCAGCAGATGCGTAATTAGATGGAAATAGGTGTATTTTGTTCATATCTATTGCTCTAAACAATTTCTTATAAAGTAAAAAGAAAAAAATAATAAACTAAAGCAATTTCTCACTCTTCATTCTCACCTGCTTCTCATCTTTGCTCAGCTGTCTCCACATCTCTCCAGCCTTCTTAGAGATCTCTGTGATGGAGATGCCGGGGTTTTCCGACTTGATTCGCTCACGGCTGGAGTTGAGCCAAAGCATGTAGGCACTCATCGGCCTCTTGGGTCCACCAGTGTCCTTCTGCTTCTTCTGCTCACATTGAACAAAATAAAGAACTGAGTAAAAAAATGTTTGAAGTCACATGACTTGCTGTCTGTTTGTGACGTTTGGTGGCTGAAAAAAATGTCTTATTCAAGCCTGTCTCTCACCTCTTTGCGTGGCTTTCTTTCTTTTTTCTCCTTCACCACTTTGGTTTTTTTGGCCTTTTTCTTTTTTGCACTCTCGTCTTCGCTCTCATCTCCTCCTTCACTGCTGTCGCTCGCTGAAGCATTGCTGTCATACCTGATTGATGAAAGAGACGTCAGTTATGTTAGTAACGTTAGCTGGGCGAAATAAGCCACAGAGAAAGATAAAGCTGCCGGAAATACAAATTTGTGCCATTATCAGTCACTTACTCTTCTGCAATCTCTTCATCTTCCTCTCCGGGGTTGAAAGACTCATCTGATGGAAAACAAGAAAAATTCTATCAAACTTGTAGATCTCCTCAGTATGCTCTCTACCTCTGTCATAAAGACCTTTACTCACCACTTTCACCATCTGATTCGTCGCTGTCATTGCCCTCCTCCCTAATCTTGCCCTCAGCCTTCATTCTCTCCAAGTAGGCGTCGTGTTGGTCATCGTCAGAGTCGCTGTACTCGTCAATGTTGCCCTTCATGCCCTGGAAATACACTGCAGGGTCAAAAAAACAAAACACACAAAGCAACGGAACCGTACCCACAAGCTATTACCTACTCAGAGATAAAATTAATCACCCTTTTCTTTGTTGATTAACTGGTTAGGCAATAAAATGACCACCCCCACCCCACCCCCCAAAAAGAAAAAAACAAGATCCCACTCAATATTACAGACATTCCAACTGCGTGAATTTTTATGCAAACTTTGTCTTTCTTCTTTTATAGACTGCATACATACACAGTATAAAACATGGATGCAGCTTCTGAGTTGGAAAAATGAAGCCAATGCAGAAATGCCTAAAAACCTGCATTATTTGGTGATGGCTGTGGTTACAAAAAACAACTTCCGGTCCTATAGATGTCTATGGGAACACAGCTTTCTGACTTAACCTCGGGTAACACTTTCCTGCTGAGTTTATGACCTCAGTCACCAGGATATACTGTGCTTCAAAATGGAGGACTATCTGTGGTATGAAACCACACACTCACTGGCTAACAAGGCTAATGGGTTTCTGGTTATGTATTTATATGAGATGGTCTGAAAGGGTTAACATAAGCCAAAACCACTAGACACTGTGAGACTACAAGTCAAGCATAAGACCACATAACATGTCGAGTTGTTACGTTGTGAAATCCTGGAAACACGGTTTTCCCATTTTTATCCCATTCAGCTTAAAATCTTCCTTATGCAAAAATAAAAAAGGACTTTGCATCTTGAAGATATGTTGTAATGATATCCGTGAAATGAAAGTCAAACTATTTTCTGCTTCTCCTACATGGTCGTCTCCATCAAGTCCACCAGTCGACGGACAAACGGGGAGGCTGCTACTCAAACACCAACAGGAAATGAAGAGGAGCTCCATTCATTTTCATTGACCTCTGCTGACCCCATCACCACGGAAACAGACGGGATGGCCTTGTTGAAAGCGGCTCATATATGTCAAAGTACATTATGGGTAATGCAATCAGCGCTGCAGATTTAAGGCAGCGATTGTGATGACAACTGTGTCGCGTGTTAAAGCACACCAAAAGCCCCCGGGCCACACATTAGTCAGCATGATGCAAACACGCACTCGCACATACCCCAAACACGCACACACTCAGAAGTATCGGTCAGAAACTCCCTCATCTCCATGTCCCATGATTAGATATAAATCACTATCAGGTTCAACACCAACCATATTGGTAATATCAAACCAAATCAAGATCAATGGCCACAATCCTCAGAAAACACACACACACACACACACACACACCGGCAGCACACCATGCAAGCAGGAAATCACTCCAGACCAATAAAAAAACAAGTGCCTAATCCACACGACACCCATGACCATACCCACCTTCTTCTACATGTGTACAAGGACAAACACAGAGGAGAAGGGCAACAAGTATCAATATCTGGGATAGAAATCTGTCAAAATGTAATATCTGGACAAACTGTGAGGTGTTTCAGTGACTTGTGCATTACCTCTTTGAAGCCTCTGTTCTTGATGTTGAGCTTCTTGGCATTAACAAAGTCAAAAAGTTTGCCATACTCCTCTCTAGAAGGCAAAGACACAAAGCAGGGGTTATTTATTTTGGGGAAGAAAAAAATTGCACACAGCATACCACAATAAGTAACCCAACTGCCTACACTTTTAGGATGTTTAACAAACCTCAATTCATCATCTAACGCTGTACGTTTTTACCAGTTCTTTAAAGAATAGTGCTTCAAATACAGACTTTACTCAGGTGTGCCACCAGCGTGTGTTGCCAACTCAGCGCCTGCAGAGTGGCCCTTGTCCCACAACATGCCACTGACGAACCCACATGGGGAAAATCAGACTATGGAGACAATGGAGACTATGGAGAAGATCACCCAACACTGAAATCCATCCAAGGGGCATGGGACATGCTCTTATTTATTTACGAGAAGTACTTAATAATTTTAGAGTGAATGAACTTCCTTTCACAGAAACCTGCAGTATTCCCCATATTTTGGCATCTGAACCTATATCATAACTGAGCTCCAGTCTGAGCAGCACAGTGTTATTAAAACCTGAATACAAAAATCAAAAGGACACTCTGTTAGCAAGACAACTTTATAAGGAAGTGAAATCTCCTTGATTCAGAAGGCATTTTGGCCATGGTTTCTGCAACTGCATGCTGAGCTTCAGTGTCGGAGCAGATAGCATAAAATGAAATGAAAGTCTGACAACTCTAATCCGGATGACGACTTTTTAGTGCTTGGTGGTGTTATGTTACATCAGTGGTGATAAGATGGAGAAGCTGAATCAGCAGAGTGGTAAATGCAAACAACCAGAAACCAAAGTGGATTTACACTCATCCTCTAAAGTGAGTTATTATAAGAAGAAGGAAGAGTATGGTGAGTTGGGGGGAAAAAAATCATATCTAGACTTATATATGAATGCATATCCCCCTAAAATTACATTCAAATGTGAAAAAACCCCCAGCAGGATAGCACTACCATTAACAAAGGCATTACAGCTATTCCTGAATTAAGACTTTGTGTGTACTGGCCTCACCTCTCAATGCTGCTAAAAGTGTACTGGTTTCCCTGCTTGGTCTCAATCTCAAAGTCAAAGGAACGTGTTGTGGTAGTGCCTCTAGCAAAGTTGACACAAGAGATCTCTTCAAAGCGCAAGTGAACAGGGGGCTTGTGGACATAGATGAAACCCCTTTCCAGAGGATAGAGGAGGCCTGAGGATGCCTTGTAAGAGCAGGTGATGCACTGAGCTCCTGAGTGCCTGAGGAAGAAGAGATGAGAGAAAGCGTGAGACAGGTAAATTCAATTTTGTTAAAGGGGGGAGGGGGGGGTTAAATATGGGTGTAGGAGATGCCTACCCTTGGAAGTTTCCGGGTACTGTGATTTTACGGTTGACCAGGGCCTTCATCACCCTGCTGACCATCTCATAAAGAGATCCTTGCATGAACTTACTGAGTTTGCCCTCAAAACGACGCTCCACATCTTCTCTGTTACACACAGAAGAAAGAACAGAGTTTAAGCTGTAAAATTACGTTTTGGGGGAGTTTTTAAATAATGCAAACAGGACTTATTAGTGATGTTACTGCAGAGACATGAAAATAATTCAGACATTTAGTTCCCCCTAGTGGACACATGTTTCATTATTTTTTTTAAAGTATGTAGAGATTGCACACAAATGCATTAGTCAAAATGAACTCTTTAGCCAATCTGTAACATAATTCATTTTGTATTGTGCGATATGCACTCACTCGCTCATGTTGAGGGTGAGGTTGATATCTTCTTCCTTGGAAAAGAGCAGAATTAGAAAGTGATAGCGTGTCTGACCCTGCTTGATAGGAGGATCCAGACTGATCTGTAACAAAAACACAAAAATGACAAAGAGGAAGATCAGAAAATCGGAAAATTTAATGTGAACATTGTCAACAATAAAAGTCACAAGGCAAAGTCAACACACCACAAAGAACATCTGCCTCTGATCCTTGTGTGGCAGCAGGAAAAGACGGAGGACGGTGGTGTAGGGAATCTTGTAGTCAAATGTTTTACCATGCAGGTGAAGAAATGTTGGGTAGATACGAATGTCATATCTGAAGAAAGGGAAAAGGTTAATCCAGTTAATTTTCCAAATTAATGTGAATCTTAAGTAATACAAATGCATTATAAGGATGTGACCAATAATACTGCCATTTAACTACACCCAAGTCTAGTTTCCTGCCTTATGGCAATGATTTAGACTGGTGGTAGTGTAATGGTGTGGAATGGACCTTTTATTGGCACAGTTTGGGCCCTTAGTACCACATGAGTATCTTTTAAGCACACAATCTAAATAAAAGCATATAATCTAAAATTGGTTTCTTGAACATGACATTGAGTTCACTATACTCAAACTCCACAGTCACCAGATCTCAATCTAATAGAACACCTTTGGGATGCTGTGGAATGGGAAGTTTGCATCATGGATATGCAGCTGGCAAATGTGCAGCAAAACTGTGATGTCATCATGTCAATCTGGATCAAAATCTCTGAGGAATGTTTAAAGCACCTAGTTTTATCTGATCCAACCCAGTACTGGCAAGATGTACCCTAATAAAATGGCTAGTGAGGGTATACCCGTTCACGGCTTATGGTTAAAAATCATTTAATAAAATCTGTAGGTAACTGAATTTTGGTGCCTAAATGTTCATCTTTTACCTTCCTCTGGGCGTAAGACACTGCAGCTCCTTGAAGATGCACACAGCATCTCCTGTAGCCTGGATCACATCAGCTTTAGATAACACATTCTGGGCAAATGCCTGAATGAAAAAACACATTTTTAGAACTATTATCAACAAAAACAAAGAAATGCATAAAAAAAATAACACTGCAGAAGTAAAGCATCCTTTGTCACCTCCACGGGGTCTTGTCGTTCATCAGACTGACTGGGTGGGACGTAGAACCGGACTTCCATGAGGGAGACTTCTGTGTCGTCATTCTGGTGAAACTCCAAAGTGACTTCGTTCTTCCCTGTGGCACACTGAGAAACGTTGGACAGTGGGATCTCAAACGCTGTGTTGTCATTGACTTCAAACGATAACAGTGGCCCTGCGAAAGCAAGAAATAGAAGATGGTCAACAGTTTGTATCTTCTCCCAGTTGCCATATGGGTTCTCAATGCCAGAGAAACAACTGATCTCTTCTTTATAACTCATTTGAGTTTATATTAAACAGTGTACTGAAAAACTCATCTTCTCAACTTCGCTGCTGATTTTCAGCATTTCAGACATTACAAATGCAGCATTTTTTTTTTTTACCTGAAAACTTGGCTGTGCCCCAGTTCCAGCCCTTCACACACATGTCCTTCTCTGTCACTTCCACCTTGTAGTTAGTCTTGAAAAACTCTGAAATCTTCTCAAAATCCTGGTGGGGTAAACAGAAAGGATAACAGTTGGTAAAAAGATGGAGAAAGAGGTTGACAGAAGAGAAGGAGGTGAAAACAAAAGGAAAAGAAAGCCTCAAAGTTAGCAATGAAGTCAAAGCACTGGGTCCAATGGGTCAAAGCTTATAAAAACACCACCTAAGAAGAAGAAGGAATGGGATAATTAATCACAACGCAACTGTAACTACGTCTGCAGTTTGGGCCTCTCGGGAACACAGGAGGTGAATGTAATCCATCCAACCTCTCTGTCTTCTTTCCCTCCACACCACCACTGACAATCAGCCTGTTTATTTATCCTGCAGGACCCCTTACAACTGGAAAGGAATCACACAGAGCGACAAACACATGGTCAATCACACACACACACACACACACGCACGCACACACACACGGAGTCCCGGTAGTGCAAACACATGCGGAAGTGATTGTGGTGTGTGAGTGTGTGCAAGGTAGAACGAGACTCTGTGGGAAACCAAATTTACGCACCTGGATATCTGCCTGTCCATGAGGTTATTATAGCCAATTAGAGCCCAAAGAGTCAGAATTGTGTGTGCGCGCTTGTGCTTGAGTTCATCAGCATGTTTGTTGACCAGAATTAAAGCATTGTTTAGATAGGAGAGCATGCACGAGCAGATGTGTAAATTCATAAAATCAGAGTTTGCGCAAGTTCTCAACTCCTCAATGAAGTTTTGGCAGATTTGTTGCTGCCCAGCCCATTAAGTCATAATAAACACAGACCACCAAAAGACACACACACACACGCTTACCCAACATGACCACCCTGTCTGTCTTTTATTAGTCCATTTTAAAGCCTTGCTTTCCCAAAACTCTTCATCCACTTTGTTAAATGACTAGTTTCATCATGTCAGTATTATACGTGTGCTGATACTAACCATACAAAACAATTTGATTCATACAGTTAACTAAAATTAGGCTTAAAAATACAAAAACATCTGAGTTAACTGAAATGAATTCAAACAATGTTTTGCATTTACAAATCTAAACTAAAATTAAAATTTAGAGGTAAATGTCTTTAATTTCAGTCTCTCATTGTGGTCAATAACCACCAAACCACCTCATCATGGCCAGCCTGATGAGGTGGTTTGGTGGTTATGTTTATTGAGACTGGGATGTCTACATGACTGAGTCCAGTGTTTGTATTGTAATTCCTGTTCTCAACTTCTCAAAACTTGCCCCTTAGAAACTTGGGGAAAAAAATGAAAAAGTAAAAAAACACTCCTATTATCATTAAAACACAGAAACTAATAAAACATTTATTATTTACCCGGTAAAATCTAAAAAGTATGAAAACAAAGACTAAACCGAATAGAACTAAGTAAAAATGACAAATACATTCGACTTTGATAGCCATTATACAAGAACTTGTTTGATTTTTTCCCCCGTGGCACTTTCTTCATTTAACAAAACACAAGATCTTTTCTTAACGAGCTCTTGTACATCTGTCAAGCAGCTGTATAAAGTACTGTCAACATCTGGACCAAAGCTTCAAATACTTGAAACAACCCTTCAAATAAGATTATTTTAAACAGAAAACAACTAATGAAGAATTTGAGCTTTCAATTAGGACTGAACCTAACAATTATTTTACTCCAACAGTAAGGTTTAGAGTTGTCCCCCAAAACATCTTACTAAATAATGAGTTGATGACAGGAGTCCTGTTTTGGGCTGGTTGTGTACAGCAAAGTCCACTACAGGAAGCAGGTACAGACATCAGTTTGTCACTGCAGCTACACACTTGAGGAGGTAAAAAGGTGCTCAAGAATGCATAATTGAAACTTTGCAGGCATTATTCTCCACAATTCTCAATCATTTTAGAAAAACTTGAGTGGATAAATCTATTGACAAGTACAAACTACTCTCTGACAGTCAATACAGATTTAGAACAAGCTGGTCTAAAACTTTAGCATTTATAGATCTCAGAAAAAAAACCCTACAAATTCCATGGACAATAAGAAATTCATTGTTAGAGTATTTCTTGATTTTTTTATTTATTTATTTATTTTTTAATTTGCTGTTGACAAATATCTTGTGCTCTGATGTGAATTTGCAGCAACTTTTGAACCGGATCACTTCAGAAAGGAATAATAAAAAAAGAAGGTTTGACAAACAGATTATTGCTAAATTTGAACAAGACAAAATTCATGGTATATGGTAAC